>KZ062034.1:37309-68296 GCA_002091835.1 Anopheles maculatus | reverse complement strand
TTAAAAATGACGGACACAACAGGAAACGATAGCACAATTAAGCAAGCAATGACTCTAATACCAGAATTTCGAGGTTCGGTATACGAGCTCGATCTATTTATTCGCCAAGTGGATCGAGTTAAAGAAAGGAATCTAGTTGATGAGGATGAACTTTTAGACATAGTCCTCTCAAAAATGAAAGGTGATGCTATGAGTCATTACCACCGGATAAAAGCAGACACTTGGGACGATATGAAATTGCGTCTAGGTGATGAGTTTGGAATCACCCACAGTGTGGAAGCCATATTTCATCAAACCGAAACTTTAGGGCAAAGGCCAAATGAGACATATAGGAAATACAAGAATAGGGCTAAACAAATCATAGAACTTGTGAAGGCTTACGCCCCCGACAATGAAGCGTTGATAGAATATGCATGTAGACATATCAAACACCATTTTGTAACAGGTTTAAACGACGCTAATTTGAAAATGCTTGCATTAATGCATCATAATCTAGAATTGGAACTGCTCATGACCTATTTGGAGGAGGTTCATGAAAATGCTGATCGGGTTAACGAAGCGACACGACGACTGCGTGCTGCGCAAGTTCCCAATCTACCAGTGGTCGCAAATTTTGATCGTGACAATTGGGTAAGTCATGGATACGAGGAAACGAATGACCGATATTTGGAGAGACCATACGGTAACTCGAATTCGCCTGCCTGGCCTGACAACAGGTATTATGACGAGTACAGACCAGCTCAAATGGCGTATAGACCTGGGCGCCCTCCACACGAGCCTCGTCGGGAAAACGGACAGTATGGCACGCTTACACAAAATTTGTGGACTGATCCTGAATCGTATGTACAAGACCATAGGTGGGAAACACGAGGACACGGTTACGCATACCCAATGGAGAGAGCTAGACCGCCACCGGGTAATACAAGACGTAATCTTCAAGGGGGTGAAACCTTCCATAATCCAGGACCAAGGAATGGCAATCACAAAGAAGCTTCAGGAAATCGTGAGAATCGTAGATATAATCAAAAAAACTATTAGCTAGGGAACCGAAAACCCCATCGAAGTTTCCCAATTCAAGTAACAGTTTAGAAAATAAAGGGGAATTAAAATTCCTAGGACAAGTTCGACAAACTACAGAAATAGAATGCAAAACTCAGCAGAGGCAGACATCAGGAGAAAATAGTCGTAAAATTTTGTGTACAACTGAGACACAAGTATGCTGTAAGTTAGATACGGTACTGAACGGGCTGTTTAATGTGTCTATGATCACGAGAGAAAGCCCTACTTTAAAAACCGAATTCCTTTTGGACACCGGAGCTGAGGTCAATTTGCTTGACTACAAGGAGGCTCAACAGATAGGGATTCAGCTAGATGTATCCCACCGCTGTCACCAGATGAAATTTTTTCCGTCCAATCCGTCCAACATCCAATAATTCTCCGCATCAGCATCCCGCGTCGTTACGTGTTATTGTCGCGCGAAATGGGATTCAATTTGCATGTGCAGTGTGTGTTGTGTGCAAGCGAGTGCAAAGTTTAATCAATTGTCAACACGTTTCGTGCCAGTTGGGGCTGCTTCGGGGTGGTTGCTCAGTCATTCCACACTCTAGCGTAATGCAATTATTAGATGCCTGTTAAATACGATTGCAATGCGTGGTGGGTGTTGCTGGATGGATATAATTCGATTGTAATAATTATCAACCACACACACACGCGCGCGCGCACAGTGCAAAACGGTGGGTGGGACGAGAACTCCAACAAATGCGACCCTGATTATGTGTGAGAAGCGTTTAGAAGTTAACAGATCAACACCGTCACAACACCGGGCACACACAGCTCAAATCAACCATTTGGCGGGGATTTCCAATGATCCAGATGACACATGCTCTTTTTTGTGGTTTTTGAGTGTTCCAGTCGGAAGTGTAAAGGACACCACACCTCATTTGAGAAGTCAAACAACACACGAAGGTGAAGATACAGTTCTGCCGACTAATGTCATTATGCAAACAACCAGCCGGTCTCTCTGTAAGATAATAAAACGAAGGTCATGACGAGTGTGTTACGTGATAATATTCGTTCGTTCTTTGCCTTGGGACTATCTACTAACCGGAAGCGTTGTGCAATTCTTCTCATTGTTGGATCGTGATGGCGATTGGGATAATGATATACATTAACTGGTTATACATTTGTTGAGCTGTAGAGATGCCTAGAGATAGGCTTTAAATCAACAGGACCGGGTATTCGAATCTTATCCAGACTGTTCTCCTGTAACTGGAACTCATCTAGGTGCGTGGTAACAAAATATCTAAAACGTCATTGAGCTCGGCATCAGCAACACGCCAACAACATGACTTAGAAGCTCAGGAGAGTTCCCTGATATGCAGAATTGACCATATACAGCGGCTCTTAGAACCTTTTATGAATGTATTACAAACAGAAAAAGACTATAAAACAGAACTAATCGTTTGTATGAAGATGTAATATATGAAAAATAAATCAAATATCGATCAAGCATCATGGTCAGCATCAGCTTCAAATTCTCACGAACTCGGCACTGCAGCGTTTGGTGGAATCAAAAATTAATAAATAAAAACCTTCCCCCTCTAGAACGTGTTGGATGTGCGCTCTTACTTTGCGGAAAAATTGAAACGATCCCGGCGAATCGATCGTATGCTGCCGGGCAAGGGTGGCATGCGATGGGACGCTGCTCTGCCGGAACCAGGGTAGCGAAATTTTCCGTCCACTTTTCTTCGTCGAACCGGTCGACGTAAGCTTGGACGGTGGTACGCTCCCGTCGGTACTATCGACGCCTCCACCCTTGTCCACATTGTTGGACGATGCTTTTGACATGCTGGATATACTAGCCGTTGCACCCACGGCCACACACACACACACACTACACCGGTGGGGTATTAATCACCACTATAGGATGCTGCACTACCAACCGAACACGCACACAAACACTCTTATTCTATGCACCTCGGTGATGATATCGTTGTGGAAGATAACGCTGAACCACACCAGCACACCCGGGGGCACATTATCGGAAAACAATTGTACGCGCTTTTAATTCACAATTTTGCTATAATTAAATTCTTCACTTCACTCGCTGCTGTAAGCGAGGATGCGAGAAACGTAACGACACGTGTAACATTCATTCATTCCTAGCTATTTGAAGTTTGCGCAAACGTCAATAATAATAAGTTGGTGAGCTTTTAGCTATTCTCGCTTCTCTTTTGGACGATGCCGCTTTGTTGCTGATGATGATCATAAATTCTTACGTATGCAAAGCACTTGAAACATATCACACTGAACACGACGCGTACGCTTACAGCTGTCAGCAAACTTTAACACTTATCACTTAAATCGACTGCTGGTTGCTGGAGACAATAAAAATAAACTATTTCTTAACGTTTCACACCGAACAACTTAAGGTATGTAATGTTCGCTCACGTGGCCGTTTAGTTCCATTTCATTGAACCCCAAAACCTTGACCTTGAAACGGTATTATGCTCATTCACACGAATAATTGTACGTTTGATTCCTGTGCCCAGTCTACTGATATGCTTCTGCTGCTGTTTCCCAAAGTTCCCCACGTCATACGAGCAAAAACCTTCTAACCACAGCACCACAAGTCCCTTTACACAGTGTGTATGGAATATGAGTGTGAAAGTGAAAATGGAAGGAACACACCACCACCAGACCCAACCCAACGAGAGGCCAAAATGGAAAAACGGGAGTGAAAATGAGAGCACCAAACTGCGAGAGGACGTGTTGCAAGATGCGGTCAGTCGGTCGGGCCGGAGCAGAGTAGAGGTCCCTTATATACGTCCCATTAATTCTGTCTGAACGCTGGAAAAGTACGTCCCCACCGTTTTGTTGCGAACCGTAAGGTGCACCGAAAGAAAGATTTGGACCGATTTCACCCGCGGACACGGCTTGTGGATATGGGGGGAAACTCGCCTTCTTTGTGACTTAAAATAAAACAACAACTCACGCTCACTTAACGGGGACTTTTCGTAAGGGACACATGGGGGGAGTTGTCCGTTGATGGAGTCGCGGCATTCCGACGCCACCTCGGAGGACTTCATCGCCGGAAAGAGTTTTATTGGCCAATGTCCTGTGTCCCGGTGTTTTTTTTAAATAAAGCAGAAGCGCGTCACCACCTACTATGGAACCATGTCGCGGTTGGAATATTTGGGACTTTATTTTTTGGGACACATCAGCATGAGACCGAAGAATTTGGGATCGTTTGGAGGGTGGGAAAAAATATCTTTGTTGGTTGTTGTGTGTTTTTTTTTTAAACTACGTGAAAGGAGATTATCATACCAAACTTCTGTACACGTGTTACAGAAGCGTTACATGCAGAAATGTCACACAGGAGTTCCCGTTTTCGATTAGACTCTCAACGCAGGAATAATGATGATGCTACCCGCTTGTAAACACTGGTCTGACCTACTCTAAACAGGTGTCTCTCTTCTTACTCGGCTTAGCCTAAAGTATGTTTTTTCAACAATTCTTTTCTCACTCTTCTGTCCCCAGTGTCGTCTCATCGTCCCTTCGTCGTACAGCGTGTGTGACAAGACAACAAAGCAAACTCAATGCTTTCTCACGGCCACTACACACGCCTTCTCACGCGCGGGGTTGGTGTTATGTAAGCAGTTAACTCAACATCTCAGCATAAACGGTAGAGCATACACACACACGCAGGATGGGGAGACACATACACACACCATACCAAACCATGCAACAGTCAAGTGCCAATCATGGATGGCGAAAAGAGACTCTTCCCCAAGTTTTACAGGAGACACCAACCTTCCGACCAACACCGTTTGAGAGATTTTATTCGACAGCTCCCTGTCAACGACATTCACGTGCCATGGATGGTTGACAAGTATACTTCTAAATCTTCCCTATATTGCCCTCCCTCCCCAGGGTTCTTGGATTCTTCCCACTTTTCTCACCGACCAGGCCAAGGTTGTGCGATCCATACCGTAACGGAGACCGACCACCAGATGTGGGACAAGCCGTTGTGCCGTTGGTTTACTAACCTGACCAGCACAACAATACAACCGCGTATCCGTTTGGCAAAATTTGAATTTGGTTTCCCTTAAGATGCGGTAATAAAAATTGAAAAACCCGTATTAAAATCAACAATACGAAACAATTTCCTTCCAAACGGAAACAATCTTCAGACGATGTTGCCCACCCCGAAACATGGGATGCACGCCTCGTTTCATCTAGGGTTTCTCTGTTGGCTGGTCTCGCTTCTTACTGTTTATGCTCACACTTTTATGTCTCATGAATAAGAGTAACAAAAATTCTCCACCAAAATTCCCCCCCATTAACGCGGGGATGTCGGTAAAGTCGGATCCCCCATCTCTCCTATTCAGCATCTTCTCGCATCCCCATGAGTTTAGCACCTCCGTGAAATGGTCCATCCTGCCATCTTTCCGAGAGTTCTGCCCGCTTTCCCCACACGCCCTGTGCGGTTCGTTATAATCACAACAATCTAATTTATGACCAACTCAACTCAAGGGTAATGTTTTCACTTTCCATCGCGTCCCTGGTGGACGACCTGGCGGCGATGGAATATCGCTGCGAATCGGGAGCAAGCGAACGATCACCGTGTATGTGTGTGTGTGTGTATGTACGTGCCTGTGCCTGTTGGAAAATATGTGTGCGAATTTTTCCAAACCCACCGCACGAGGTCAGGCGAGATCTCTGGTATGAGAAAATGGTCCCGAGAGGTACGTTTTCCGTATATCCGCGTAAACCGGAGATCAACTTTTATGAGATTTTTAATTTTTATCTAACCACTCGGAGGTGTGGTTTCTTTTTCCCATTCCGTTCGGGGGTTTTTTTTATTATAAATGCTAACACAGAACCACACACCAAGACACCAAGGGATTGGGTTTGCAAAGCTCACGCTGAATATAAACAAGCTGGCAAACTCCGCTTTGGCTCACCAGAATTAATAGTGGGAAGTAAATCGATCTCACCCGGTGAGATATGATGTATTGGCCTATGGCAATTAAATTACAGATACTAGATAAGATAAGGGTACTTGAGCGATACAAAAAAAAAGCAGTTTATTGAAAAAAGGACCCAACTGAGGTCGGGGCAATTTCTAATGAACATCTTTTGATGGTGAAATTCATTCATTTATCGATGCACATCAATTACCAGCGAGCGAACTTTCCCATTCAAACTACAATTTGCACACTCCAATTGATGGTTCTTGTTTGCCATTCATTAAAATTATTAACCATTACGGGCCAGTGTTCGACGCACACACACAGCATCTACCTACACCCGGCCTTTGCAAAGCTCGACGAAATCAACCTACAACGATTTTCGGTCAAATTTTTCAACCACCGATAACAAGTAGAGCCAGCCTGGAGAACTAAAAAATGTGTGTGTGTGTGTCTGTCACACATCAAACAACGCTCTCGCACCCCCTCCAAAAGGTGTAGGTAGGTATGGGTGGCACACCAAACACTTTGTTGCGTGACAGAAAGAAGGCGTTTTTTTGCACCTTTTGGCGACATATCGAACCAGTGTGGTGGATAACCTTCAGGGCGACGAGGCAGCAAGTTGTGTGTGTGTGTGGATCATAATTATTCTCACGATCCTGGCACACAGCAGGATCAATGACACACGCGCGCTACAACAAACTCTAGGGGACCTAAACTTTTTGCTCTACTGGGTCTCGGGCCGTATTGGAACCGACCTTTGCATGTTTTCACTTCATTTTAATCCATGTTTAGACGGGTTAGTGTGATGTTGGATTAGGCACCACCTCAGTCGCTCTGACATGGATACCGGAGGCATGTGTTGCTGACCATATTTAGCAGGTTCGGAGGTTCGTAAACATGCGCCACCACCGAAACTTCCCGCCCCATATTTGGAAATTTGAACCTTTTTTCATTATTTTTGTGGAACCGCGCGCACAACGTTCGGGTGTACGTCTCATATCAAAACTGGACCGCGACGATGTCGGGGATCTGTTGTGTATGTTGGTACGCTGCCGATATCTCGCTGTACCATCTGTGCAAACAACAAGAAACCCCACTTGAGTGCTTGCCTCTTGAAACACCAACAACACAGCATACATACAGCGAACGAAAGTTTCTTCGTATGTAACCGTGCACCGGGTCCGGTGGTCTGATTCGGTTCAGGTTCGTTCACAGTCAAAAACGCGTAGGCACGTCCTACCGCCCCGATACAACCAGTAGTAGTATTTGCAAAATGGCCTTTTTCTTAACGAATCAAAAAAAGAAGAAATAGGAATACCCAAAGCTGGATGGTCCATACACCGACTTTAACACTTCTGTGGTTGTTGCCCGCGTTTAGAGGCATGAGAATTCTATCACCTTTCGACAATCCCACTTGGTCTCACTTTTGGAGCACACACACACACATGAAAACCGAAGTTGATTAATTTCCACTGCTTGTCAAACTTGGCGCGAGATAGATGGATCAAGATAGATTATGCAAAAACGAAAGGAAAGAAATGACAAAAAAATTAACCCCAACGCACCAAGGATAACACACGAAACACAGAACAGGCAGATAAGGATACTGAGGGCCTGTGGGGGGTGGATGGTAAGATAAAAACAGAAAAAAACGTCCCAAGAAGAGATCCAAGAGAGAGAGTTGAGAGAAACCCCCTGCAGCGTGAGTACAGGTGAGCGTGAGTGATCGAAATGAGGGAGTAAAAATCTCGCACGTGAAAATGAGAGTTCGCCTTACGATATATGCCGGAAAACACGGAGGGAAACTCAGAGGGTGCATGTGTTGTTCTGGTGGTGGTGTTGGTGGTCAAAGTGGACACAATCTTTGTAGTAGAGCAGGAAAGGAAGACCCAATGTACAATGGTTTTTATGCCGTATGGTTCTGCTTGTGAGTTGAAAATTGTAAAGCGCATCGCGCTACTTTCATCTCGCTGCAATTGTCACACTTTGTTATGGGGAGAAAATGTGTGCCTCCACCCCACTCCGCTACGCTTTACAACCCCCGCTCACAGAGAGACAACTCCTATTTAAATCTCGTTACATTTGCACGGGCCCGAGACCGCCGCGATAAAGCGAAATTAAATTCACCCAAATATTTGTCTAGCAAGAGTGGCCGGCCGCCCATCGCACACACCAACGCAGCAGATTTTTGTTCTTTTAGCACCACACCGACAACACTTTTATCGCGTACACTGTACACACGCAAGTACGCTGGGTGAATCGACGACGGTTTTGGTGGTTCATTTGTAACTTTCACAGCACCACCACACCGCATCAGCTACACCTTACACAACACACCGTTGGATGCTCGCTTTTCTTGTGCAGCTCTCTCAGGGGCTAGTAGCAGGACCCACTATTAGTCGTACGTGCCACAGAAAATTGTAAGATTATTCCTCCCAAAAACCAGTGATATTACTTCGCCGTTGTTGCACAACAGATCGCACTTATCAAGAATAAGAAATTTAAGTAGTTTAGCCACGATTACATGGTCTTATTCTCGCTATCTGTGCTTTTTTTTTACTGAAGGAAACAACAGCCACTAGCCATGACCTCCACGGGAAAGACAAATTACACCGCGAGCAGCACACTGGTGGTGCAGAGGATAATATTAAGAAAGCTACACACGGCGTACTACCACGACGCAGCATCCGCGCCTAAATCCTACACACACGCGAAAGAAAATCCGCTCACAAGGGTTTTACACCGCCAGCCGCCCGTGCGCTAACGCGACACATCCCTACTTCTCTGCGACCGTGTACGAACCGCGGCAAACCGAGGCAACAACCGTTCGAACATAGCTCCGTGGACGCACTGATTTATGACACGGTGGGTCTTCGTGGTCGGAGCGCGTGTCACTCACTCACTGTGTTCGCGACGAGTTTCACGGTCGGTCGGTACTAGGCGGCGCGCTGTGTGATGTTTGGTGGTCCGCTCTGCGAGTAACGAACGCAAACCGTACACTGAAAAACCTTCGGCGTCTGTCATCGCTCCCCATGATGGTAAGCTCACGGGCGCTCTCATGCTCTCAACACACAAACGCTGCTGGTGAGATATATACGATATATAGTAGTACGCGTTATCACCAGCGAATGTGTAACGAACGTAACGCATATCTCACTCTCTTGCAGCGAGGGATGGCGCGGTTTACATGGTGCGAGCGTTACTACGTGTAAGAGATCATCCTTTTTGCTTATTGGTTTATGTATGTTCCAGGATAACGCACCGCGGTGGATGTACGCGCGTGGGTGCGCTTGGTGATGCTGAGAACTCGGGAACTCGCAGGTACCTCTCGCACGAAGATCATGTACTTGGGAGAAGAGGACCTAGCGCTAGAGTATAAGGATATACTTGAGAGTTTTTTGAAGGAAGAAGGCTACAAACGAAACCCCGGTGCGTCGTTTGGTGTGTTCACCGACTGACGCAAAATGACAAACGAACAAATGTTGCGTGTGCTCTCGCGTACTTGCGAACAGAAAGAGCGAGAGAGAGGGAGAGAGAGTTTAAAAAGACGGGGAAAGCTAATTCCATCCGAGATCGGTCGGTATGGATAAGAAGACCCGAGCCAAGGGTTCATTCGATGGGAGGGCTCATGTTCACGCAATAAGGGGAACCAGAACACATTGTGGATATTGTTGCTTTATGGTGGTAAAAAGGTTCATTGCGCCAAGAGCATGAGTAGTAGTAGACGCACTTAGTCTACACACGATATCACAATGTAATTACTTTACTTAGCTTGGTGCCAAAGCATCAACTTAAAGCTGAAGTCTCTATTCTAATTTTGATATCCCTAATATTCTGTTCAACTAAATCTTACACCAAATATAATTCCTAGTACGTACGCTATAATCTCAAAAGTATATTTTTATCTTCACTTCCATCGCTCAATGGAAATTCTAAATAAACACCAGTCGATTTCCTTTCCCATCCTGCAGGCCATTCGAGATAAGCGCTTTATTCTACCGACGATCTAACGGAACGGACCATACACGTTGATTCATCCGGCATCGTCAAACAACAATGGAGAGATGCTGCTTGAAGAACCAGCTACCTAACCGCCACTGTGCACTGCTTACCAGCTTGACAAAACTGATTTCTTGGAAAGATATCGAACGTTACGGGGAAGGATGCTACTACGGCAAACAAACCCGCTGACGCTGTTAAGCCACTGTGGATGCTGTGCCTTGCCTTTGTGACTGTTGTCTTCTTGCTTCTCGAATGGTTTTCGAGGACTCGAGTGCACATTAAAAACTTTAAGCACAATCTATGCTTTCTATCATCCTCTATCTATCCGGCCAGTTTCTTTACACTAATAGCCCGCTCTGCTTTATCTCGTTTCCAAATACTGTTACATCATTTTGTGGTTTTACGATATGGGAGACTTGCGGTTATCGGATTGAAAGCAATACTGAAGTCCTTATTTATCCAGGAAGTGCTACGCTTTCTAGTTCAAATAAGTGTACGTACATTAGCTTATTAAACTCTTACAAATTACGTTTGAAAAAAGTCGGCAAGCATCTTCAAGTCCTTATCATGTAATGGTGTACCGCAAACAAAAGCTCCACAGCAGAATTCCCTCGAACCAAACAGTGATTGGATGAAATCCAGGAAGTAGCAGTGTATGGTAACGCCTTACATATGAAGCCAAAAGCAAAAAAGGGAACACAGAAAACACGTAATCTCGCCCAACACACACACATTCGCACGCAATTCACGCTGCAGTCCTATGAGGTGAGATTCTTCTCCGAGAGAAGCTGCCGACCGTTCGGAATACCCCCGGCACGTTACAGATAATGCTCCAGAGATATCTCACACACAAAATCAACAAAAACAAAGCGCGAGAGAAAGAGAAACGGATCGAAGCGAATGAAAGAGAAAGTGCGGAATCGGAACGGAGCACAGAGGAAAAAGGATTACGCCTAGCGGCTTGGCATGGTGAGAATGTGCAAGAAAAGGTGAACCAGCAGCTGCCTAGAAGCAGCACGCTCCTTGCGTACCCACACTGTCAACCGAACAGAGATAGACGAATGTCGGAACTAAACTTCCGGCGACGAAAAAAGTGTCCTTGGATCAGACGGAGATGATAAAATTATTATGTAATCGGCAAACGCGCCCACTGGCATTCCTTTTTGGGATCTGCTTCTCCACACACGCATTTGTTGCTCGGTCCGTTCCGCTACAGAACGATCCGCATTGAACAAAAACGTGGTTGGCAGTTTTTGGAAGAAAATTGTTCCTTGATGGAGGCGCCTGGTCGCTTGTAAAATACCATTCTACTTGTATAAAGACAGTTCCGTTGATTCTACACAGTAGCACGAGTGAAATTTCCAGCATAATTCCATCCGGTTTTGCTCAATCTCACCATCGAACGCCAAACACCGCTCACCAGCGGTCAACATTAATTCCCAACGCATCTCTCATCACACGGAGCAATTAAGTAAAAATCACAAATCCGCCAAACAAACCGCGGGAAGGCCAAACGTCCCCCATTCTCCGCTGCACCAGCATCACCTTCTCCTTCGCTTTGCTCTAAAACAACCGGCATCGCTTTAACAACACGCTACTGTTCCTTAATTCTGGACTGTTTTCTCCTCTTTCGACGCATGCTCATCAATTCACCGAGTCACCGACAGCAGCAACGTGTACGTGTTAGTAGAGATCTCACTGTTGCATGCTTGGGAGTTAAGGCAAACGCCATACATACACATGCCATATGCTTCATTTTTTCACACTCCCGCACTCACTCACGCTGCCCTTTTTTCAAGTGTCCGTGCGGTGACGGCGTTTGTTTTCACCCGAATCATCATGCAACGAACCAGTCGTCACACAACAGCTTTGGCTGGCTGTATTATCCTTTGCGGATGAATTTCGTACGCTTCCGCATTGCTCTTGCCACTTGCCGTGGACCAAGAACAACACTTGAATGTGAACAGGATTCATTATAACACCCTTGAAACTCATTACGGAATCGTGCCGTCGACAGTTTGTCTCTTGTGCGCTGAGAAGATGAGACGACTTTTTGCTTGCAGTTTTTTTTTTGTTTTTCTTAACTTTCAAATGCTGTCGTAATGTTTATGCTTTTCATCCAGACGGAATCCAGATGGTGAAGCGAAGGTGATGTAGTTTTCATCACAGAAAACCTACAATAATCTTTTTTCTGTCTTACTTATGCTTACAGATCTGCAGGAGAGAAAGAGAAAGCCCGTTCGTTTCTCGCATCCCCATGAAGATCCACAGCGTCAAGAGTGAAGGATGAGGATTGCCGTCCTTCTGCCAGGCTCAACATTTCCGAGCGAAGGCAAACGGTAGAATAATGAGCTTGACAGAATAAATCAAACTTAACATCGTTCCGCAGCTGATGTGGCTGTTACTGTCAGATTTATGCTTTCTTGTACATTACTGTAACTATTTTTAGCCCCACCGAGAGCACCACCCCGAAACAAAGAAGCATGCCGAGAACTAGTGTAAACAGATGTCTAAGCCACTAATAGCATAGTTTCTACTCCCGGTGCTAGGGAAGTTTGGGAAAAGTTTGTAATTAAGGCTCACACTCACTCTGTGAGTGGCAGCAAGAGTCATCGAGGGGTATCTCCCATAACAATTCATTAATATGCTTCCTTGCGCACTAATTTGATGGTACAGCCGGGCGGCGGGCCAGCTGGCAGTTTAACACTAATTGCTACAAACAATCTGCAAACACCTACCTTCTCACTGTCGGTCGTGTTGCCGGACCCGAAGCTTGCCAGCGAGCTTCCATCCTGATCGTTATCGTTCAGCGTATCATCTATGTCCTTCGATAGCCGCTGGCCCAAGTTCTTGCCACTGACCTTCGCCGGTGATTTGAGCAGCGAGAACGAAGTGCCCGAGAAGTACGTTTCCTGCATCACCTCGCGCATTCGCTTCACCCACAGTTGCTTCGTTTCGAGACTGTTCGCCTTCAGCACGATGCGAATGTCGGACAGGATTGGGGCACGCCCGGTCCAGATGGCAAACTTGCACTCGTCCCCTTCGATGTGTTCCGTTACGCCGAAATCTGAAACGCAAAACCACAAATGATTTAGGTTCCAAACCAAATTAATCCACATTCGACACCATGTCGAACCTCGAGCACCACACTTACCAGATGTGAGCAGCTTGTTTTTGTAGATGTACTTCACCGTACCGTTGGTGTCTTTCACCTCCTTCGAGAAGAGAATGTACAGCTCGAACAGAAACACGTGCCGCTCGCGTCCCTTCTTGATCAATATCTGCTTCGTGTCCCACACGAGGAACGAATCTTGCAGCACCACATCACCCAAATTCTCGATCGGCATGTCGCACTGCTCCAGCAGCGACAGATGCATCACATCGTTCGCTTTCTTCGGCACATTCAGCATCACCTCCAGACCGTCCTTTATTTCGCCCTGACCCTCGTCACAGCACGATTGCAAATCCTTGAGCAACAGCTGATACTTGGTGATGCGTTGCACCGGCTTGATCAGGTACGCCGGTAGCGAATGTTCGAGCTTGTGTTTCCGCTGCACCTCCTCAAAGTACGTACCACCGTGCTGCACCATATAATCCATCGATTGGGGCTTGTTTTGACAGTAGTGCACGTACATGTCGAACTTTGTCGCCCACGTCACAAAGCAATGCCCAACGTCTTCCGGCATTGTTTCATACTTTTCCAGCTCGCGCAGGAAAATTTTCTCGTGAAACTGAAAGATGTCCTCAATGTTGGCGAACAGTATGTGCTCCTTGCCGAGCAAATTCGGGGGCACCTGATGGCCGCTTTTGAGCTCGCGTAGAAACACATTAATGCACGTTTCGAGATCCTTTACGTACGTACGTTCGGTTTGCAGCAATTCCGCCATGATGAATTCCTTTTTACGTGCCGATTTACGTTTTTCTTCGTTTATTTCTTTCTGCACTGCACCCACTGCGCCCGAGCCAGCTGCCGCCGCATTCAGCTTCGTTTCCAACGATGGATCCGAGTGGCGATACTCTAGCACCGATCCTCCCGAACTCGATCCAGTCGTGCCCGTTCCGGAGCTTGTCGAGCAAGGACCACTGCCACCGTCCCCACCCATACCAGCACCGGGCACGGGTGATACACCGCCGCCCACCGTAATGACGCTCGGGTAAGATCCGGCCGACGAGATGCCCGATCTGGAGTTGACCGATGAAATGGATCGGCTCGCGTTAAGACTACTGTTACTACTATTATTACTGCTATTGCTACTGCTAAGGTTATTGTCATCCTGTTGCTGTATGATACCAGGTAGGCCTAGAGATTTTTCGAGATTCGATCGGTAGAGCTCCATCCGCTGGCTAAAGTCCTTGTACCGGTAATCGACCGTCGCCACCCACTGCTTGATCGAGCTCGCGTGCGCATGCCCTTTCTCGACCAGCGTGTCTGCCAGCTGTATCAGAAGCTTCACACGCTCGCGCGTTTCTTTGGCCGTGCTCTTGAACTCATTGTGCTCCCGCAGCAGCAGCTCCGACTCTTCACGGCTCGAGCAAAGTTTGTTCTTGCGCGACGAAAGGTACGCCTCGCCGGTGTCATGTATCCACTCGATTGCCTGTTTGGCGGAGCGTTCGAAAAGCACAAACTGCTGGCACTGGTCGAGCCGCTTCTTACGCTGCGTCCAGTACTCGAGCACCTGCGTTTCCTGTGCGAGCAGCTTCTCCAGAATCGACTTCACGCGTGACTCACTGTTTACCGTGGTCGAGTTGACGTGATAGAACTGAAGCGAACGATTCGCATACTTCAGGAATGTTTCCGCCGTTCGGCGTGCCAACGTACACGCCTTCAGGAACGCTTCCTTCTGCTCCTGATGTTTCGAGATTAGCTGCACAATCTGCTGTCCTTTGTCGGTCGATCCGCCACCACCACACCAATCCTCCTCGCGGCGATATTCCTTCTCCAAGCTGTCCAGCACGGAGCATACTTGTTCGGCCGTTTTGAAAAAGTTCTGCGATGCCGTCACCAGCTTATGACGCTCCTCGGCACACGTTACCAGCTTCTGCCACTTCTTTGTCACATCTTCCGCAATGTCTTTGATGCTCTGGGGATCGTAATGGTTCGCGTTCATGAGCGCATCGGCACGATACTTCACCTGCACGGCTGCCGTGTGCGTACGTTCGATCGCAACTTGAAACTGTTCGTGCTCTTTCCGAAGCTGTTCCGCTTCCTGGAAGTTGTTCGGGATGGAAAAGTTCGCCATAAGCATCGCTTCCCCATTCCGGATCCACGAGATCACCTGGTTGGCATCGTTCTGGAAGTGGCACAGCTGCATCGATTGTTCTAGCTTGATGCGCTTTGCCTCCGCCATATCTTCCAGGTCTAGTTCGCGATCGTGCAAAAACTCCAGCAAACATTGCACCCGGGTCTGTGCCGTATGGTTAGCATCGGCCATAATCAGCAGGCCGGACGATTCAAACAGTTGCATCAGTTCGTGGCCCTGGTTAATCACCTGATAGGTCGTCGTTTGCATCTGATTGACCGACTCATTGTGCAACCGGAGGAATTGTTCCGTTTTCTGGAAATCCCGTGACACTTCCGTGTGCTGCAACTCTTCCGACCACATCTCAAGCTGGGACGAAACTTCCAGCGCGTCCCGTTCGAAAATGCGCAACCGCAGGTAAAGATCGATCTTCATGCGACGCGTTTGCCACAGCCCTTCGAGATCAAGCCGATTCTTTTGAATGCGATCGAGCGCATTCTGTACGGCTGTCAGCGATCCTGAACTATCTTCCTCCTCGATCGCACGCAGCTCCTGCAGCAACGCTTCACCTTGGGCGATTGCTTGCATGCACGTTTTCAGTGTGTTCTCTTCCTGCTCTTTACATTGCTCCAGCATACGCTCCGTACCCTCGAGATGCTCGTTCGCTAGTTCGAGCGACTCTTCGTTCGTTACTTCCGCGTGCAACTGTTCCTGCCAGGCGGAGATTTCCTTCTCGTTCGAGTAGAATACCACCGCCAGATCTAACCGTCTTCGCCGCTTTTCGACCCGTTCCGCAAAAGAGGCGACATTCGTTTCGAGCTCTTGTGCTACGGAAAATATTTCCTGCGGAGACACCTCACCCGAACGGGCAAGTTCTTCCGCCGCGGCTAGCAGCTTCTCCGCGTTTCGGTAGGTGTTTTGAGCGACATTTTCAAAGTGCTCGTGGCTTGTCTGGTAAATGCGTGCTTTCTGGAGACTTTTGCCGATGCCTCGGTTCTTTCGGAGAAATACATCGCCGTGGTTTTGTAACCAGTCCAGCACTTGCTTCACGTCCTCCTGGAATAGCCGTAGCGCGAGCTTTTGGTGTAGCCGAAGCTTGCCCGCGTGCCACTTGCTTTCGAGCGCACGGTGATGTCCGAGTATTTGATGTATCACTGAGAGTACGTGTGAAGCACCTTCGCTATAATCGGCCGCTGGATTGCCACCGTTAAAGTGGGAGTTGTCCTACAAGAGAAGAATTTCGAAAGGAGCACCATGTTAGTTTATTTGTTTTTGTGGAAGCTAAAACTATATGTTTCTTACATTCTTCCTTGTGTTGACGATCGGTGGCTGGTTGCACACCTGCACCAGATGGTCCAGCTGATACAGCAGCTTCTTGCTCGTCGAGTGCACCTCCGTGTACGCCTGGCACATCGCTTCGTACAGCGACTGGTGCGTACCGATCGCCGTCTCGAGACTTTCCACATTGGTTGGTGTCGGGATCGTTGCCTCACAGGCGGCCGCCCAACTGCTCACACTCTCCGTGTACTGTTCCGCCTTGTGATGGAACACCACCGATAGCGTCAACACAGCCGTCCGTTCGTCCAGCGTCGTGACGAAATCTTTCCACGTTTTGTCCAACCGGGCCGCCAGCGTACGTATGTGGGCGGCCGCGTAGTGATTCCCTTCGTACAAGCGTGCCGCCACGGCTAGTATTCGATTAATGTTAACACACACGTTGCGTGACGTTATGGCAAACCGTTGGTGTTCTTCCTGCAGATTTTTGGCGATCGCGTAGTTGTGCCCAATCTCGACGTACGTCTCCTGAAACACGTCCCGGTTGTGCAGGATCCAGTCGAACATTTTCTCACAGTCCTGCTCGAACAGCCGGAGCTGGAAGCACTGGTCGAGCTTCGTTTTGCGATGTTGCCACAGGTTCAGAAGCTGCTGTTGCGCGTTACGCGTCGTTTCGAGTTGTTGCAGAACCTGGCGAAGGAAAACAGTGCGGAAGCGGTAATTAGTATATGAATTCCCAACAAACCACACAACAAGTACTGTATATATTTTTAAAGAAGAAAAACATTTACAAGTAATTAACGGAAGATGTGCTGCACTGGTACTTGTCTCGCTGACCCATATAAGGGATCAATTTAAATACAATTAACCCCGACAATAAAGACACCCACCCTGTACGCCAGGTACACCACCTCTTTGAGTCAACTGCTAAAGGCAGACAAATCCTACCAAAACAGAGACACAACTAATAGTTTTATGATAGCCTATAAATAGCTCGAGAAGGCCTATCCATCCACGACCGAAAAGGTTCCAGCCTAGGCAAACGACGGACCGTAGCAAAACTTTGCCACAATTCGATTGACCCACAGGCGCATCGTATACCGCCGGTCGTGTCGTCTTCACTGATGCGATTAGAAGCAACCGGCAGAAGGTTAACATTCCTTGCCAGACATTACCGTGTCCGTACCACACAGACACACGCACACCGCCACTGGTTGTCGTGATTCTTAGGAAGCTTTTACAGGGGTTTTGAACCATTACCAACCGGCAAATTGGATTACATGAGCCAAAACAGTCATTCTAAAGCATTTTATTGCCAACCCCTGAAACTCGGCTTAACTGTGTGCGAACTTTGGAGAAGAAACCCATCGCTACCATTGGACGGCTGGCATTTTGGGCGATGTTTTGTTGAAAAAAGACCAAACAAAACCATTTCACATCGACAAGGTCAAAGCGCACAGGCAGTACACAAACACAGACTCCCGCAAAACAAAGTTTGTCCTTCCGGAACGTGGCCCTAAACTTTTGGACAAAGTGCAAAACAATATCATTCGTCTTTTCGTTGCTTATTGTTTTGTTTTTCATACCGTTGGAAACAACATTGCACGATATTTCTCTGCTGTCGCTCAAATACGACACGAGTTTCAGACTGTTTAATGTCGTTTTTTGAATCTGGGCCATCTTCCTATCGCTCTCTCCCAGGGGAGTGATATGCGAATTTAAGACGACTTTTTTTGCTTCATTCATTTTAAATAACAAAACACTCGTGTTGAATGTTTTCTGTTATTGAAAAATAACCCTCCCTGTACGAGAAACTTGACAGCACAGCAGCAACCTGTATAACCGACACATTCCCATCCATTAAATCTCACTCCGGATCCGGGGGAATGAATTTCTCTAGCACTGCTATCATCGGCCAGCAATACCATTTTACCCACCGCAACACGGCACGTATCGTGTTTCTCCCGGTCTGCCATTCTTCTTCATTCGATCTGATGATAGAATTTCAGATAAACATTGTGTGCATGTTTCAGAAAAGCCAAAACACAACGGGCGAGATAAAACCTAAGCGACGATTAAGAAGCTACCATTTGTCCGCTTCCTCCGGAACGCCCCCTTCTTGTGCTGTTGTCTCAGGGCTGTGCGCCATCCCAAGCACGATCGTTAGCTGATCGTCACACTTAGGGTCCGTCCGCCTAGTTCCGGTGGACGGAAGTCACTAATGGGGGGGAGACACGGATAGGCAGTAGGAAAACGAAACATCACCGCCGGAAAATAGCGCGTCCATTATTGCTTTAAGCAGCCCGACAATTATAGTGTCTCCCACCTTCAGCGGCCGTCCAAAAGACCGGCCTTTTAATTATAGTGCCAGCAGATTTTTAGCATCAAACCGTTACTTTTTTGGCGTGCGCGCGTCGGAAAAATGGGGTGTAAAAATGGAAAACGCTCGTGAAAGCACACCCCGTCCCGAAAATTGATTAGATAATTTCCACACTCCACAAAAGGTGGAGGTGAGCTGGGCTTTGACTCTCAATCCGTATTACGAACCTTGCGCGACACACAACACCTTTCCATTTCTATTGCATTCCGTTGGCGCACCAGTAAGTCGGTAAGTGTGCATAACCGCCTTCCCGGGGCGCATTTTAATGTGCCCAACTACCAGCCGTCGACCCACAGGCAGCAAGCGCGAAATGTCGATATGGTCCGCGAGATGTTTACTGACTCGACGACGACGGTTGCTTTACCGGCTTTTCACTGGGCGCTCCAAAGCGGAGATGCAACGAGTGAATGGCTGTGATTAAATCGCCGAATTAATTGCCATCATTTTTTCGATGAATAAACAACGAAAAAGTGAAACTTTACGCGCGATGTTACAGCGGACCAAACAAGCAGCTAACGCTGTTGGTTGGTTGCGGCTTTAGACAACAGCAGCACACACAACGCGAAAGCCGCAAAGCAACAACAGCAGCATCCAAAGCAGCACTACGCTATGGTGCACGGGTGTGCTTTGCGTATTTTGATTCTTCCTATACCTTCCGTTTTCAACCGTGAAGGGCCTACCATCTGCTAACGAGACATCTGCTCTTAACTTGAGGAAAATCGATTGAAAGCTGCCACCAAGTTTTTCCGACCATTTCGATAGAGAATTGGAACTCCTATTATAATGGAAGACAAGTGAGAGTTAGCGCGCGCTGCCAATCTTGCTTGTTATTGCAATAATTGCAGCACTTCAGAGCTTAATTGCTAACTTACGACGAAAAGCAAATCTTTTTGAACCAGCACAACCAACAATTTCAATATGGGGAAAACGTAGTTTACTTCCCTCAATGTAGTACGCGGAATCTATATGGCACTAGACCTTCAAATAGATAGAAAAGGTAAGTAAAAATCCGCATATTATACGTAGAAAACAATGTATGAACAATGTCAATGTCAACATATCTTGCTGCGACGCCAGATCCTATCTATTCTCTCGCAGAAAGACAGAATAATCCAGATATATGGTAGAAAAAACATGTCTTGACAAATGATGTCTGGGAAATGAGCTTCTTCACAAATGATAGACTTAAAAAGCATGTCCAGGCTGTTAAGTAAAGAAGAATATCTGTCATTTGTGAAGAGGAAAAACGATCAGATAAAGCGATCTTCAAGCTTAACACTAACACTTAATCATAACACTAACAAAATGAATTTTGTTCTAAGCCGCTCATTCCACAACATCATCCAGCACAACATAATTAATCTATTGTTTTCTAATTCTATTCAGATTAAATGATTTAACAACTTCTTACAATCCCGCCATTCCCTCCCTACTCATCTACGATCGGTTTCCTATTCTCTCAAACCGAACAACCCAACCGGATATTGCATATCATTGCAACTACCTACGCCACAAGGCGCCCTCCCGATCCCGGTACTCATAGATCTTCGATTTCACGGCTTGCGGTTCTGTTTAACGTTCGTCTTCGCAACCCGTTGAATGGGTACGATCGCAACACCGCAGCAGCAGGAAGACGCGCCACGGTACATCACGGCATTGAACAAGAAAGAAGGCACACACACTGGGAATTAGTAGCACCACAGAAGAGCTCAGATTCACGTTAACAGAACAGAAAATAGAAACATTACACCACACACAACCACTCTTGTCGTTTCGGGGGGATGTTCGATCGTTGAGGGAGAAATCAAAGAGAGCTACAAGAGCAACAAAAAACTGCCACACATAACAGCGAAGTGTGTACGATGTTTATGATGATGATGGTATGATTTTTGTGCCTCATTGTTTACACTTTGCGTCTTTTTTTTTGTTGGGGGCAAGTCTCCTTCCTCCGTTCCTCACACGAAGAACTCAAAACAGTAGCAACAGGGTCGAGTAAACACGGAGCATTGCTTCACCGTCGTACCCTTTCCTTCCTACGCTTCCTAAGAAACATCATATGGGGAAAAATGGACACAATGTGCAATCGGATGGATCCTAACGCATCATCAATAGAGACGTCGCGTCGGAGATTAAAAAATAAGACCGGACCGGTAATAACGTTTTATGAGCCGCAAACGAACCATCGCACTTTGAGTAGCGTTCTTCCCGTTGGCCACAAATCTACCAAACAAAAGAAATGACTCAGCTGTTGCAGAAGAAGCGCAGCCGTATCAACGACCCCGCGCAGCTAGGTCTGCGTTCGACGAAATCCTAAACGAACCAATCCCCGGCGCAGCCGGCCGGTATAGACACCGGGCCACAGCCGAGAACTTCATTACGCAAATTCGATGCGCTTTGTTGAGCAATTCGGTTCGGACACAGGGGGGCTGACGAATGAGGGGGTCGGTGCCTCCGTACACTGTACGCCTTGAAAAGTGAAATTATTACGTACTCCGCGAGGTTGTTACATACAGTACAGATTCTCATGCACACCACAACACAGCAAACCTATGACCGGCGGCGGCGGGTCAGCTCTGTTTGGCGTTGAACTATTTT
Organism: Anopheles maculatus; assembly: GCA_002091835.1. Classification (NCBI taxonomy): domain Eukaryota; kingdom Metazoa; phylum Arthropoda; class Insecta; order Diptera; family Culicidae; genus Anopheles; species Anopheles maculatus. Next base: position 46,829 of record KZ062034.1, on the reverse strand, counting down.
TCCCCCCCCGTGTGTGTCTGTGCTTCGATGCGTATCTGAAGGCGGTTTGTGAATGAAACCAAACATGAAATGTAATCCGCTCATGTAGACACCGACCAATCCGACAAGGAAAGCAATAAAATAATTCACCCATAAATGTCTACCAAGCATTCGCGCCACACGCTGCCAAAGTAGCGCGCGGAGGGTGCGTTGGAACAAGAGATTTACTTTTCTTCACCGCTTATTTTCGGATCGATAAGTTTCCTCCTTTTTGTCTGCTCGGTAATGACTAGCAAGATACGATCAACTCCTTGATGCGTAACAAGCTGCCTAGACGTCACGAAAAAAGCAATGACCCAAATATTTTTCGGGGAGGGTGGGCCATTTCCTTACTACTTTCGATTGTGTGGCGTCCTCTGGTTGTTTGCTTCCGAAAGCAATCTCGCGGCAATGTGGCAAAGTGGAGCAATGTTGTGTCCTCCCATAATAAGCCCATCTAACAAACGTGTGTTTTCGCACCTGATTCATCGCCGACGTTACATCCGGATTGATACAGTTGGTGGGCAATGGTGCCGAATGACAGCCATCATCGTTCCGGTTGGAGTAGGTCGTCAGCTTCCCGAGCAGCTTCTGGCCCTGCAGATCGAGATCCTCGATCGGGAGCTTCAGTATCTTGCGCTTCATCTCATTGTGGGCATCGATGCTGTGCTTCGCCCCGTTTACATCCTCCGGACATTCGGAGTGTGTTAGGTCTTCCTGCAGGTCATCGATGCGATCGAGTATGTCACTCGCCTGCCACAGGAAATCTTCAAACGCAACACGCAGATCAATCCACACGGCATGATCGTAGTGCAGGAAGCCTTCAAAGTCCGACGTTAGCTGCGACGGTTCGACCAACTTGCCGAGCGATTGGATCGAAATCGTTGTCGTCTCGAACTTGTACTTGTTGCTGGCGATCGACGACCGTTGCTTGTGCCAGAAGTTGTCCGGCTTGATGATGACTGCCTGGTGGATGACGTCCGTGCCGAAGTTTTCCTGCAGCACCTTCAGTATCATCTTGGCGCTTGCCGCCGTATTGCCGTTGCCCCGCATGTCCACGATGATGGTAAAGCCATGACTTTTGCTTTCATCGCTGATCGATGTTTTGATGGATGATTGTCGATGGATCATAGAACCGGCAAAGAGATAGGGAGAGAAAAGAAGAAAAGAATTTAAATAAAAATTCATATAATTAGTATGCAAGAGGCACATCCCGACGGAACGGGACGGAATTTTAGTTCGACTCCCCGTTGATGAAGCGTACCGCGGGAGCTATAAACCCGTCCCCTATGTGTGTTGGTGCTGTGTTTAATTTTTTTGCATGCCATTTTTGTATTCCTCGCAGCGTTTCCGAACACCGTTTAACGCTCCAATCGTAGCAAATATGCTCACACCTACCAGAATTGAGCGGGAATCGCAAGGTAAGGTAGGAGGATGAGGAGGAGGAAATCAATTTTATATCGTTACGGCGTTCGTCGACGACGCAAACCCCTATCAAGAACTCGATCGAAACCGGGCGCGTCGTAATGGTGTATTTCTGGCTAAACGAAGGAGATTTAAATTCGCACACCACAGGATACAATCGAATTTTGCTTCCCACCTCAGAGTATTTCGAACAAAAAGAAAACAACTTTGCGATTTTTGCCACAAGATCGAACAGTGGGACTTAAGTACATTACAACAACACTACTACCAACACAGAGCACCGGCATCTCCGGTCTGTCCAAAACGGGTGCGCGAATTCTGTGTGTTTCGGGTTCGGTGCGTTGGTGTTGTGTGCCATGGTTGGTTAGCTAATTTACAAGTCCGGTCCAGTCCATTTCGATTGACCGACCACCAAATAAAATAACGAAACCTAGAAAAAGCGACGGCGAAAAGGTAGCACCACACACACACACCGTCATCTCCGATTGATTATTGGCTGGTGGTAGAGCAGGTTCTTTTCGTTTTACAAGCCACGGAATACGGCGCGTACTGGTCCGTTGGTTCAATATTCAATTTCTTTCACAGTGGGAAAGCTCTAACTAAGGGGGACACACGATAGATGCCTTTTTGGTTGCCCTTCGAACAACGAGTAGAATTATTTGGCAGTGATTTTGTTCTTTCCCTTTTGCCGTGCATCAATAAACAGGCGGAAAAGTGGAAAGAAAAATTACTTTTCCGCATGAACTCAAACGGTCGTGTAATTGAACGAGTAAATTTTTGGTAGAAACTGTTGTTCATACATTCTTGATGAAGGGATGGAAATACAACAAAGACCGGTAGAAATTGTTCTACAAGTACTCTGGCCTCAAAAAAATATCGGCGCTTCCAACGATTTATCTATATCGGCCATATCTCATTTGAAGTTCATCGTTTGACTAGGGAAATACGATTTTTGTATAAAAGATTCCTTTGTTTCATTTAGAATTCCATAAGTAATCGAAAATAACAGCGAGATGAAGTCTAGACTACAGGTCTAAGGTTAATTGTCCTGGAGTCACTCTTATCATCCGTTCTACAACTCTGATCTTGCCGAGATCTTCTGCTGATCTTAATTCTTTTATAGGGAATATAACCACATGCAGAATCGCTACTTTCAAATGAGATTTTTGCGATCTCTTGCTACTCTACCCTCCAATGTGGTTTAGTCCCACTAAAGTGAACAATAATACGTGCTCAATCTCTACATGTCAATAGTAACATAGGCCCAAACCGCCGACTTTCAACATGGTGGGACCTGGCTACCATATCCCTTATAAGGTTCACAGGGCCTACTGTCCAGCTATATGCATAATTGAAGTTAAAGGCGACTTAGCATTCTTTACAAATTTAGAACACACAAGATCGGAACTCACAATTAGTTCCTCACAAATTCCCTTTTTATTTACAAATAGCTGTACACAAATTACATCGCTAAATTTGTGTTTGATGTCAATCTATTCGGAACGAAACCAATTTCAAAACAAAATCGCCCCACATTCTACTACATGCAGTAGCACAAGCACATGTGGTCGATCTTCCTTACACGAGTGTGGACCCACCGAGCAGCCAAGCAATAAACGAGCATCGGCTGTATGGGAGGGTGCCGTTTCAAAAACATTTAAAGTGGATCCCGATCATTAGCGAGTAACCCCAATCGATCCGCACACCACACTCCTCTCCAATAGGGTCCCATCATCCCTTACTACTACTAACACCCAAAGGAAGCAAAGGCAATAAATGATCTTTCCGCGTTCAAACAACATGAAAGTGAAGTGAAAGCCCACCCAATTCCTTTCCCTTCCATCCGGAGGTGTACCGGAATGTTGTAGAATGATTGAATCTACCCTCGATTCCACACGCGACTTTGCATACACATCCCTCCCTCATCTAGTCCCTTTCTTCTAGTCAATGGGAAACCTAAGACCAAACCGACCCCGATGATGATGATGGCCACAACCCCTTTTGTTTTGCGTTATTTTTGGACGCCGTTTCATGTCGGGCTAGTGCGCTGGCTTGTTACTTTCGGAACTAACTATGCCAACGGCATGGACATGGAAGAGATGGTGGAGGAAAAAACTCTCACGGGATTATTAGACGACATACACACCCCACAGCGTCATAAACAGCAGAACACCGTAGAACATTGGCCCAACAACAGCAAACCCTCGGAATGTTGAAAACGTCTCAATTGCCGGACATCATCAACCGTTCATTCCGACAAAAAAAAAACGTTGCAGAGACGAGCTTAATACTGGTTGCCTACATCTCAATCCGTTCGCCAAACCCTATGGCCGGGTAGCCTTGGTAAGTAGCATTGGAATTTGTGTGGACCAAAAGCCTTTAGCTTCTTCTCCGGTGGTACAATAAATAATTCAAATTCGTTCAACTTTATCCGTCGAGGGCCCTCGGTACGAAGAAGAATGTTGTGCTGCCGAGAGGATTGGGTTAAGAGGGCGCGCACACGTACGTACCGAATTTCGGCACCGGAAAACGAAGAATTGTTTGGCAGGTCCCAAAGGACCTTACGAAAAAAGCGAAACAATATGAGCGCCAATCGTCGGACCGGTTGGATAGGCTCGGTTGAGAAGAATCTGAAAATAGATAGGCTCAATAAAAAAAACGAACCAATGTCAAGCGGGTATGTCTGGTCTGGTGTGCAGTTTGAAGGAACAATCGGTGGAATGTTACACACTCTTCGTCCACCTTTTTTTTTTTGATTGGAAGTTGTCTATTGATTATAGTGTGATCTTTTGCTCCAGAAGAGTACCCGGATATAAAGTGTCCGGATGTACCACTATCTATCAAGTTGACCTGTACCCTATGAACTCTTGTCTGCTCTTGAACAATTTGTCGTGCAAAGAGGGAGTTCTTGTAAGATGATTATTGTGTCCCATTGTAGACTAGAGAATGTGTTATGCATTGCTCAAAAATTACAGCTGATTAAGGCCTTTCTCTCAACAAAAATTATTACAGATCTGACCTAATAAATCTCATTCAGATATTGAAATAAACAGAATACTGGTAGCTAAAAGATCATATTTCATCGATGACCTAGTTCCCCAAGCATTTTATAGGCCCTAATTTAGATGTGATGACGCTGATCCTCCATAAGAAACGGAAGAATTACTTGTCCAGGATTAGAGGACATCTGATGCGCCATCTAACAAACTAAATACAATTTTATACTGATCACCGATTCACACTAATCTAACCTAACCAAATCCCAAAAATGTAGCTTAAAGTCGCGATCATTTCGCATTTATTTTAATTACTTTTACCCACACAAACCACCAACAACCAGTGCCAGTACTGCGCTGCCAATAAGCAGCTTTTATCGAACAAATTAATCTTGCTGTACAAATAATGCATTACTGCAGAAGAGCGTGCCAAATTAATGAGAAACGCAACTGTCATATAAATAATTCATCATACAATTTACAACTTTCCTCGACCTCCAGCCACCCAGCTAACCACTCTGCCGGCCATCGATTCTCGATCAATTACCGAACCGTATCGGACGACGGGTGGTGCGTGCGTGCGCCTCTGCTGCTGCATGTGACACACCGAGAGCGTTGTGTGAAGGTGTATAAATTTTAAATTCTATAGTGGCCACGGATTGCGAGCTAAATAGCTAAAACAAAAGAGCACGGCGGTATGGTTGGAACACGAGCGGGTATGCTAACTGCATAATTTACCACACACTTTATTGCATTATCGATCATGTTAGTTAGTGCCTGTGGTGCATAAAGTATTAAAAGCCACATTTCGCCAATTGGGGAGAGCGACCTACAGAGAAATTAGAATTAATCCACTGTGGCGTTACACGGTTGCTCTATTTTGTGTTGTAGAGTGTATGGAATTTGTATTACTTAGAAGCTTTGTAGGCTTAATGTACATCAGGTTAAGTGCAGCAATGGTTGAAAAGCAGCTTAACTTAATGCCCTCTCAGTAATAAAGCTAGATTTTACAGTATAGCCTTGCAACTCTGCGCTGTATTGTATGTGGAGGGGCTTTGGATTTTCTGGTTACTTTACTATTCCAATTGCACACTAAATATCGCTTTAAAAAAGCAAACTTCCTAAGTGATACCCTTACGATGGAAACGGTAGCAGCTTAGTCCTCCCCATTTTTATGTGCCTAATGAACGATATATTGTTCAGTGTTCCATCAAACATCCTCCTTAAGAGAGACACCAGACCGGGAGCATCATCATCATCATCTAGAGATGTCGTAATTGTCGACCAAACCATCGTTACATTTGCTCTCGCAGGGTTCTTCGTCGTCGGCCGCTCTTGACAGGGCGAAAAATGAAAACCTCCACCTCCCCAATTGCAACTGTGGCGCAATGGCGTGTTGACGCGATTCTACCCCATGTTTCCCGTACTGCAAATGTCGCCCAAAGGTGCAATAAGTACCCTTTTTCCCACTTCAATCCAATTAGACACACCAACCAAAACGAAAACCCCAGCGAAAGCCAACCGAAAGCCAACACAAAAGCACCATGGACCACTCGGCAGGACAGAGTTGGTGCTGTTGGCAGGGTGACAAGGCAAGCAAGTGTAGTGTTGTTTTGGTTTTTGCGTGCATGTTTTTGTTCGCGGAAAAATCATCCATCCATCTATCCATCCATCCTATTGTCAGTTAGACCAGGGGGAAAGGTTTCCCTAGCCTTTTCCCCCATCACTCCCGGGTGCCTCGAGTGGTGGTGGTGGGATTTATGCGTCTACCGGTACTACCACACTAACGGCAAAGTGCACTAGAAAAGGCAGTCAACTGTTGGTTGGTCGGTTGGTGTGCTTTAAAAAGGAAATACAGTCGCACAGTTTGTTGGGCACACATCGGGGCAGAGGTAGCGGGACATTCTATTCATTAGCGAAGTCGGGCGCCATCATCCTATCCATCCTGCTGCTGCTACCAACGAAACGGATGTCAACCGTCAGGATCGGTGGCAAACGTATGCATTTCCGGACTAGGCATTTGTATAGAAAGCGTTACACAGTTAAAGCTCATTGTTTTTGTTTGCAGCTTGCGACTTGCATTGTGCGAGTTGGAGTTACGAGTTGGATACGCTGGATAAGAGTATGGGACTTGCGCGTGGATTGACTTTAAACGGTGAATGTATGTAATATTGATTTTAGTATCATTATCCTGAATAAATTGGTGCATAGTTAGCCTTATTGTTAGAGTGAAGACTAGATAGAATAGGACAAATTTAAAGGGCCTACGAATAATTATCAAATTGCTTGAAGAAGCTCCTATTTAGCTCTTAAGAATCCACCCCCGGACGTGATATTGTCAGTCATGTTCCTGCTACAACTACCTGCAACTTACTAAGTTGGCTTCTAGCACCTTAAAATTAAGATCCCGGCGATTTATCTGCAAAAGTTCCCTAGACTTCATATTCGAAGTATTAAATTTATGTGTTCTACACGCGTCATGAACACGTAACGTGTTTCTGTCGGTTTCTACACTCCGGCCCTTGCATGTCTCTGTTACATATGCGCAAATCCCTAGAAGATAATAAAGCTTCTTTTACCCTTTGTGCCATTGCAATGTACCAGTATGTCTAGCGATCTTTATTAATCTGCATTCCCTACAAACTTACTCAACGTTCGCGTGGTGTCGGACTGCACTGTTCCTCTGTGCTCCTGTGTGCAAAAAGTGACCGAAAGGTCCACCCCTAGGTCCCATATTTCTGCTCCAAAACGGGGACGTGGTAGACCAGAAATTATTATACAGTTGGTTACCAACCACCAGTAGGGAGAGAGAGAGCGAGTGTGTGGCAAAGAAAAGACACGCCAACTTTAAACCGCAGCACTTCAACACGGTAGAACTCCTGGACTCACTGTCCGTCTAGCACCGAATGCAGAAAGAAATGAATTAATGCATGCAGCAGTCGAACGCAGTTAACGGTTTTGGGGGCCGAAAAAATTAAAATGTCCAGTGCCTCCCAAAAAAGGGACCCGTCACCCCAAAATTTTTATTTAACCCCAACTCCCCATAGGCCCAATTTGCAAGTCACAGCTTAGCAGCTATTGGAAATTCGTACCCAAGAGACGTTTTGCTTACCTCGGTATGTTGATGAAGTAGCTCACGACGCGTTTGATGTCTTCCGGTTTGATCCGCTCGCGCTTTGTCGTGGCCGGGAAGCAGATGATCGGTCCGCTAGGGAGAGAGAGAGCGAGTGTGTCGTGAAGAAAAGACACGCCAACTTTAAACCGCAGCACTTCAACACGGTAGAACTCCTGGACTCACTGTCCGTCTAGCACCGAATGCAGAAAGAAATGAATTAATGCATGCAGCAGTCGAACGCAGTTAACGGTTTTGGGGGCCGAAAAAATTAAAATGTCCAGTGCCTCCCAAAAAAGGGACCCGTCACCCCAAAATTTTTATTTAACCCCAACTCCCCATAGCCCCAATTTGCAAGTCACAGCTTAGCAGCCATTGGAAATTCGTACCCCAGTGACGTTTTGCTTACCTCGGTATATTGATGAAGTAGCTCACGACGCGTTTGATGTCTTCCGGTTTGATCCGCTCGCGCTTTGTCGTGGCCGGGAAGCAGATGATCGGTCCGCCCCGATTGTCCCGGCCACCGGACAGCAGTGCGAACCGCTCATTTAGCAGCGGCAATATGTCCAACGCTCGTACCCCATCCATGGTGTTGCGTCTTTCTTGGTGTCTCTGATTGCCGCTAGTTAGCGAATAATCTTTGGACTCGCCCGGTTTGTGATTGCCAGCGAACAGAGAGATAAGAATTTAATTAATGAGTTCTTCTCCCCGGCTGCTCTGAGTCACAATAATTCTGATGATCCTGGTACGACGAAGACGATCGGCGTGGATCGAAAAAATCGAGAGAGAAAAAATGGGGTGTTTTATGTTGGTGTTTTTCGTTGATCGCTAGTTGGTTATTATCACTATTTGTTGCCTTTTTTGTTGGTGAACGGGAAATGGTGGCTTTTCTGGTTTTCCCACTGTACACACACACATACACTCACATGTAAACTGTATAGTAACACTTTAGTAACGCCAGTAACGCACTCTGCCGTTTGTGTGTTTTTTGACAGATGCGTCAATTGCACTCGGTGCGTTTGATCGTTTTTCCTCTTTTTTTTTCGTTCAGATCGATTGAAAACACGATTTTAAACCAATTCACACACACAATCACTTCCCCGTTTTGCATGCAGGCAAAGGGATGATAACGAACGCGTATAAATCAAACGGCTGCTGCCTCTCGGACGCTTGCTGCTGATCGTTTTCCTGTGACGCACGGTGGTGCGTAACCAGCGTCGCAAACGGTGCTGCTGCTGCTGCTGCTGCTGTTTTGTGTTCGTGTTTCGGTGACTACCCTTTCGCTCAACCTCGACCACACTGCGATCACCATCACCAATCCGCATAGTTCTGTGCGTCGGCTCCAATCTAGCGACCGGAGCGCAGAAACCGGGCACGATCACCATCCTCACCGCGGCCAGCGATCGATGACGGCCGGGAGCAGTGCACGGCACAGGTGTTGCCCATACCGATGAGCCGGTGCGGTGTCGCAAACCACAGCAACCACGCCAACGATGATGATGACGGGACGATCCTGCTGCTGCTGCTGCCAAGATCGAACGAGACGGTTTGCATCGTATTGACGCGCGGATCGGTTTCCGGTTACTGCCTACACCGACGGCTGTGGTGCGCGAGATCCGGTTGCGCAACCGCCTTCAAGCCGCGGAACACTAGTTGGGGCGGTATTCTAGTGCCTAGCACCACAAACGATTGCGCTTTCTATATTTGAAACACACTTTTTCCTTCACTGCACACGAGCGCTAGCTTCATCTATTGGTTTTCTTCACTCACTTGTTCGCCCAACACCTGGTGCGTGGGGTAGAGGGACATGCATCCATCCTACCCTTTTTATTTACACAACATACAGGTCATATATATACACAAATAACACACGCACACGGTTATGCTGCTACTGCACAGGTGTACAAAATTAAGAAGCGGCGTACACTACAAAGCCACTAGGCCACACTATTACGATTTGGGGTTTTTC
>KZ062034.1:19307-37250 GCA_002091835.1 Anopheles maculatus | reverse complement strand
AAGCTGTATATGGGGTAATTTGGTTCCTAAAATAAAAATAGATCGATATAAATCGCACGCAAACATAACCGAGGCTAATCGTGTTTTAAAACTACACATCAATATGTTGGCACCATTTTTTTTTCGTTTTTCGCATGCAGAAGCCATTGTTTATGGGGTGTGTGTATGTGTATAAAGCTAATCCCGGCGTAATCTCTTATGGACTGATAATCCCGGTTGCAATTTGCACTTAAAAACACGGATGCGATTACATTTACCAGCTTTTATCTGAGCAAACGCCCGATATGCGTTCTCGTGCCCACACGAGAGAGTACACACGATTGGTTGATAAATTGAATATCGTAAATTTAAAAACCCGGCATACGTGCTTTATCTTGTTTGCCACCACCGGGGGGTGTCCGTGTATGTATGTTATGTACTTATTCTAGCCCGGAACGACACTTTCGGTGGAACGATTTTCTGCGCTTTCCATATTTTTTCCCACACAGTACACCCACAGTAGCGCTGGAACGCACATTCGAGCTTGGTGTGTCCTGTCTTGGTTTCCCGTGTCCTCTCTTGCAAGGATGTTAAATCGATGGTAATTTTTCGCAATTTTCGCCCGCAAACAAATTCCTTTTTTTCCCCGATTGTGTGTGTGTGTTGTGAAGTAAATCAGCTACAAAGCGACTGGTACACATCAGCGACGCATCAATTCATCCATAGTTCCCATGGAAACCGTAATCAAAATTCCGAAGCGGAGGAGCAGCAGAAACAGTACGCCGGCCTCTAAAACGAAGAAAACACATTATTGGAACGCACAACACAACGAGCGAGAGTAACAAAAATGCAATTAAAAACCACTTCTGCTTCAACAGCATACGACGCATCCATCCATTCCACTCCGAAAAGGGACTTTTCCATACATTCATCGACCAATTTTTCCTTTACGTTGGTGGCCTTCATTTTGCATGCGGCACTTTTCGATGTCGGTGTATGTGTGCGTGTGTGTATTTATACCTTGAAAATCTATGCTTCCGTCTGTGATGTTTGAAGTGGTCCGGATTTTTCGCTATATCGCAGCTTAATTACCTCGGTGGACGGACACACAAACAAACTCGGTGTGTGCAAACAGCACACACACACACACACACTCGGGTGTGAGTTTTCCTCAGTAGCAGCCAAGCTATTGCTTTTCCACAGCCTACTACACCACTGTGTACCACTACTACTACGGGTTGTGGCGGTGGAAGAAAAGGGTTTTCTCGTCTGACTTTGATGCCTCGCGTTCACACGAATAGATAGACGGACCGACCCGACCGAAGCAACATAACTCTACGCACGCTTCGCTGATTAGCGACCAGCGCAAACGGTGCATTACTATTGCAGTGTGTCGAAGAAGAAGAGCGACTCATCACCAGGAAACAGCAGCATGCTCTATAAGCCATCCCCTTATTGGGCGGCTGAAGGTGGATCATTATTGAAGCCTGAAACTTTTTCACCACACTGCAAAAAATGCGATTTTTGTTTCCTTTTGGTACACGGTATGCACGGCACACCACACACACGCACACACACAGCACAAATTTGTTATGCTTTTCCTGTACACTGCATACACTACATATAGCCACAATCGGCACCGTTTTGCTTCACCTAACGAGCGAACTAAACTCTAATCAGTGTTGCTGCTGCTGCTGCTACTTTCGGAACACACGGAACGGTCCGATTTTTTTTTTCGGGTTTCGAATCCGCGGTCTTCCGTCTGCGGTTCGTCCCGATATTCGTCTGTCTTTTGTGTTGCCTTGGCTAAGGGAGCTAACCAAAACAAAGCCATCAGCACAGCAGCTCACGCACACCATCGCACCGTGCCGACGAATGTCGTACGTGTGTGTGTGTGGGAAGCGTGTACAGCATAAATGACAGTTAAGAAAAGCGATGAATAAAGAGAGCTGTCATCTTGTCGAATTCATTTTTCGATGTGCTCTTTCGCGCTCGCCCGTCTCTTTCTTTCCCACCCCAATGTTTCCGTTCGTTTTTCGCTTCCTGTTGCCGCCGGTGGATGCCAATTTCCGGAATGACGGTTCCATCGACGGACTCCTCTCGGTCACTCACAATCCGCCCTCCTCCTCCCCCTCCATTAAGATGCAACGATGCGTGCACTTGTTACGAGGCAAAGCACGAGCGATTCACCACAGCCTCATCTCTTAACTCGGCTGAACTATTCACCCACTCACCCACCAACCCCAACCAGTCTGTCCGTTTCCAGCGAGACTACGATCGAAAGATGGAAGTTAGTGAAGCAAAACAGCCGCGAGACGAAGGATTCCCGTTTTTGCTGCTGTTTTAACCGCAGAACCACGGGAACATGCGATGATGAGCATGTAACAGGCAAAACACAAGCTTACAGGAGCAGTTTACTGCTCCATATTGCACTCGGGGCAACTAAACACCTTTCTTGCATACATGCGCACGCACACACGCGAACGTATACCAACACTAAACAGGGAAGCCGCTAAAAGAAACCGAGAAACGCACTAAACAACTTATCTTATGCTGTTTTCTAACCTTTTTTTTTTGCTTCCCTTACTCTTCTTCTTCTACGAGAGCGATTCTTTCTAGTGCCTTTCTATCTCTTTCCTTTTCACGCACTTTTACAAAAAGGCGTTCTTGGTCTCTTCACATTTTTTTTTCGTGTGTATGATTTCTGATCTCTTCTCGTTCGATCTGCGGTACTTTTTTTCCCCGTCAAAATAATCGACCAAGAAAACGGCCCGAATCACACACTCCATCTCGTTCTCGCTTTTTCCCACACAAGCGCACACGCACACCAACTACTGTGCTCGCTTGCTCTCTTTCTTGCGCGACGGGATGCGTATGCTCTCTTTTGCTCTTACTTACACTCTCTTTCTCTTCTTTTCATGTATGAATGGATGGGTGCGTGTGTGTGTGTGTGTGTTTGCATGTATAATGTCGAAACATTATGCTCGAAGAAACACACTTCCGATGATGGCGAAAAATCTGATTGAATTGGAATGGGCAGGAATTAAATCCTTTTTGCTGTGATTCTTTGTTTTTCCCTTGTTGGCCATGGCCACTGGTGAGGAATTTCCTTATGTTTTCTTTTTCGGTTCGGTATGCGTTTCGCTTGCGTTATTTTTTTTTTGCACACAAATTATCCTCACACCTTTATCCTTCCAGTACCTTCTTTCTCTTCCCCGTCACACTTATGCACACGTACACACACCACAAACACAACAGAACAACGGCAATCCATGTAGCTTCTGCACGCGAAAAATGCAAACGCATTCGTCAAAAATTAAACTTCCACATCCGACAGACTTCCTGGGTTTGGCGAAATATGTTTCACACTGTGAATCACCATGCACTTCTGCAGCCCCGCGAACCAAGTAAGAAAATGAGGGTAAAAAATGCCAAAATTACACACAAGAGGATGGAGGTTTTAAACGCACTGCTGCGACTGCTTCCAGGTTCATGTCGCGTTTGTTGTTGCAGACCGAAGGTGCCAGCCCGAAATGGTCATTACGATCGATCCGGGGCTGTTGGGACTTCTGCGTCGCGCTTTCACCCGGGTCGAGTTCGGGGGGTTCCGCACAAAAACTGTGTGCAGACACGGGGGACTCTTTCTGCGGTATTTCAAAAATTGATTTGCTTTGATAGCAACACGCGGACGATGATGATCGAGCAATATTCAATCACACACCAGGCTGGCTTATACATGCACACACACGCACAGAGAATGGGAAACAGGGCCAAACGATACGAACGCAAAATGTTTCGACACGGGAAAAACTACACTGATGGTCGTCGCTGCCGTCGCAGGAGAAAATGTACGCGTTTTCCGCGAAAACGTTGTTGGGCTTATAGGCTGATGGCAAGAGCTAGAGAGCGAGTGAGAGCAAGTGACCGAGAGCGAAAGAGAGTGAAGGAACCATGTTGGATGACATATTGGCTGCGGAGCACACTGTGCAGAGGCAGTGGTCGTTTGAATTTTTACTAACAAGTGGAATGTTTTGCCCATACCATATGGTTTTATCGTATAAATCGATCCATAAATTAATTGCTGGTGTATTTACATAATTTACAAACAATTATTCTACAAAGATATTGCTTTTCTAATACATGAAACGGTTTACCGTTTTAGATCGTTTTCAACAGCATACCTTACGCTGTATAAGCCTTGGCTGAATGTTCTGTCAACTTTTGTTGTTCAATACAAACCCCAACTGCAACCGTGAATGGTCTGAAAATACGTTGTGAGCGTCCTTCTACCAGGCTTTCTGTAAACACTTTTTCACTGCCGCAAAATGGCAATAAATCCCGAAAAGGAAGAGTACGAGCTGCAGTACTTTAACTTTTCATCAGAAGAACTAGTTGCGCAAAGTAAATCATTCTTGAATCACCAAAATCCTCCGCAATACACTCACAACAAGCAACCATTTCACTCTCGCCAGATATACAAATGGTACAATCGCTGCTTAACAAATCGCTCGCCGTCTTCACGGAACAGCTGATCCAGAAGCAAAAGATTCCCGACGATCCGGCCACACGGTTGCGTGCCGGCTGTAACAAAACCGCCATCGCCATCTACAACGATTGTTTGCCGGCGATGAACAACCTGAACGCACTTTATCGGAAAACTTTCTTCATACCGGACAATGTGCTGCTGCCGACGGATCTTTTACAGACGCGCGGTTACACCGAGGAGCTGGAGAAAAGTTTAGAGCAAGAGGTACTAACTGCCAAGGACGCTGTTATGCAAGGGGCCGTCTTTCTGGCCTCGCTTGAAGCCGAGATGGAACTGCACCGGGAGCTTGAACCGTGCTACGAAGCGGAAGAGGAAATTGTGGAACTGCTGAAGGATTTCCAAGAGGAAGAGATCGATCCGGACGATGTGTCGGATCTGGTGAAGCGTTTAGAAATAGCCGGTATCATCGTGGACGGTAGCACACAAGAGAGTGACGTAGAGTTTGATAATTTTTTATTACAAAAATAATAGAAAGCATGCTGTTCGATTGTTTCCCTAGCAACCTGACCCTGACCGGCAGTGTGTGTGTGTATGTGTACGTGAATCTATTTAACACTTTTTTCTTATTTCCCTTAAACTTCGAGAGGTCACAATGTGTATCGATTATCTAGAAAGGAGCGTGATAATACAAACTCGGTAACAAAATAGCTGATTAAAAAACAAAACAAACCACTAGAAAAGAAAACACCAGTCCCTGTCTCTGTTCCCCACGAATTGCACTTTTACAGTCCCGGTGCGACCACGTTGAGGAATTTCATGAAAATTTCCACCCCGATGAAGCAGGCCGCATTGGCCGGGAATGCTCGCAGCATCACAGGCGTAACGCCCTTGTACAGTGCCAACGGACCTTCCCGGCGCATCAGCTCCCGGAACACGTCCCTTATCCCGTTCGGGTACGTTCCCTCCGGTGCCGTCTGCAGCCGCGATTTCAACACATCGGCCGGCATTCCGATTGCCCAGTTAGCGATACCGGCCATACCACCAGCAAAGATCGTCCCGAGCAGCCCAATCGATGCGTCCTTCTTTTCACCCGCTTTCGGTGCCAGCGCCCGCTGGATGTATTCGTACGTTAGGAAGTACATGCCGGACGCGGGGACATCGCGCAGCAGCGTTGCAAAAGCACCCTTGTAGATACTACGCATACCACCCTCGGCATACAGCTGCTTGGCACAGTCCACCATACCGTTGTACTTCTGCGGTGAATTGCCACCCTGCTGGATCTGCAGCAAACACTTGATCCGTTCGCCCGGCGCCATGACGGTGGTCGTGAAGATGCCCGAAAAGGCTCCGGCCGCAAAGAGCTGCGTGTAGTTCAGCTCCTCGTCCGGTGTTTTCTGCTGCAACCGTTTGCCCAACCCAAACCCGAAGAAGCTGACGGCGAAAATCGGCGCAACACCCGTTATCGGTGCCGACATACCTTTGTACAGCCCGCGGAACCCTTCCCGAGCGATCGTTTTCTTTGCACAGTCCATTGTTCCGGCGTATAGAGGTGCCTGACCGGCGGCAGGCAGGGGCATTGTTTGCAGGCGCACCTTGATCGTGTCAAGCGGATGGCCTGCCAGCACGGTACAAATGCCACCGAACCCACCGGACAGGAAATACTTGATCGGACTCTTGTTTTCTGACATCGTGGCGCTACGGGTGGTGATCCTTTCCTTTTTCGCTAATATACGGGTATGTGTGTGAGTGTGTACGGGCGTTTGTGTGATGTAAACGAACGCAATCGACGACAAACAATGGACCGTATTGTGAGGTAAACGTTTTCAAAGCGAAACAAAACGTAACTCAAAACTGAATAACAAAAAACTGACCACACCGGGACGGCAAACGGGACTGTTGCGCTTTGTAACGTCGATATCGCACTGGTTCACGTAAATATCACTGTGATATGCGGGAGGGACAAGGATTAACGAGTCTCTTCCTATTCCGTCCCGGGTTCAAAGTACGGCCAGATAACCAAAATATTATGACATTTTCGTGTGTGTGACGTCGACGGTGGGGCGCACAGTGGGCGGTTGGATCGGACAGGAAGATGTAAATAATCTTTTATTTTTCGGTACTAAACGGCCGTTGTACTAAAAATCTAGCAATCCGCGGGAATTTGAATTTGAATCATTTTTGTGAAGGAATTTCTTTCAGGTTTAGCTAATTAGCTTGTAAATATCAATGTCTCAACAAATTTAACACATTTTCACTAAAAAAAACTATAATAAGTAACTCTGTGAAACAAACGAAGAAAGGAGAAGCTTATTTCACGTAGATTTTGAACTTCTTCTTAAGTAATCACACTTAAGCTGCACAATACTTTGTTCATCTCTACCAGCGCCCAGGAAAAAAGGTTTCCGAAAAGACATTTACTAGCGCCTCATTTCTCAAGAAAGGATTTAACAGAGCTCCGTAACGTTCAGTTCCAGTTTAAACAATTACAAACGTATCAGGTTCCACCCCTGGTATCCGCACTTTATTAATCATTCCAGCGCTAATCTTCAAAATCGCTCCTACTCTCCGATAACTTATCGAATGCACAGCACCTCATACTCGGTCACGCTCACTTCGGCCCCATCGAACGGCAGATAGCAGCAACCGTGCGACGGATGAATCTTGCCGGGCGTTTGCGATCCACTGTAGATCGCACGGCCCATGTACAGCGGTTCACCGTCGGTCGTTTGGCCAATCTTCATGGCCGATTCCGGCACGGTACCGTTCGATGAGTACTCCCAAACGAATGCACCGTAGCGCAGCACTTCGAAGTCTTCCTTCAGCACCTCCTCACCACCGTGACATACGAAGGCGACGTTCTTAGTGGGGATCACCTTGGCCGGAACCATATCACCTTCGTGGAATGCACGGCCCACGTAGATCACCTCACCGTCACAGTCGACACCGGCGCGGACCATGTTCGGTGGGAATGGTCCATTGATGTTGCAGTATTGCCAGCAGCCAGCTACAAAAAAAAACAAGAGGCAATGGTTCAGTACATTTAGAATACCCTCTGTTGACTCACAGGGAAGGATTAGTATTAGTGTACAGGAAATAGTTTAAATCTGTGTTCTGGGTTAGTGTGCTTGATAAAATGAAAATAATTACATTGCAGCAAGTTAAGATCCATTATGGATGGACAGGGTGGACACGGCAGGGTATTGCGGAAGTGGTTAGTACTACCAGAAGCCCGACAGGTGACTGAGTTAGTGTAGTGTAAAAGAAGCGACTCTGTTTTATGGTCAAATCTTATCATTGTCAGTGGGCTTTTATCACGTACCGAAATCGGTCGGTACGTTTGTCCCATAAACCGATGGTTTAACCGTTCCGCTGGGCAAGGATGGAGAGTGGGAAGAATCGGAAGATGAGCTGGATGTTCGACGCTCAACAAATGTGAGCGGTACCGAGGGAACTTCGGCTGGGTTGTACGATAAGTCCGATGGATTAGACAAGTAATCGGGATGAAATCCGTAATGGGGATAACCTGAAGGAAATTGTGACACCACAATGATTTACACACCAGTTATCAATTATCTATATTTAGCATTTTTTTTATCAAAAGGAGAACGTAATGGATTATAAGAAGGCAGCTGGTTCCAAGAAACATATCATGGCAAATAACTTCTATAATCCATGTCCCGAAACCGTTGATTAGTTATATGGAACTAAGGGAAGATTATTGAAAATTTCAACTTGCTTGCAACAAATTGCTTACTTTATACGTAAAGATGTCGCACGTAAAATTGCAAAATTATCCACATAACGAGCTTATTGTAGCAATTTTCTCCATTATTGTAGCACTAAAGCATCATTTTCACTTTGTCTTTGCTTTGTTTTCTACTCTTCCACTCTTTTTTTCTGTTGTATCAGCTGCTTGCCCCACATGCTTTGCTGAGATGAGGTGCGAGGAGGACTCACAGCCATGAGACGCACACGCGACGCGGAAAGATGATATCACTTACCTCCGCTCATGATGATGATGATGATGATGATGCACTTGGTGTTGGGAAGAAGGTCTTCACGAAGAAGCACGGATGGTTTAAGGTTTACTTGTACGAGGCACAAGAACGGCTAAAACGCGTAGCACAACACAGGCCAGTGGATGGTTAAAGGTACTGTAAGCTACTGGCACCTTGAAACACATCCATTTATTTGAACGTCTTAACTAAGAAGCTAGACGATGGCGGCGGTCGTATCATCAAGATAAGTTTATCAGTACGCTTTCTTGGAAGACTTTTTTTTTGCAAACGAAAGATCGATGACACACTCACACAAACACGAAGAGGAAATAGGAAAGTGCATACAAGCCGGAAGCTTTTCCTGTTGCAATAGTTGATGGATATGACGCACAAAATTATGGAAACAGTTCCCCAACAGTTTGTGCCAGGGTTAAGGGTGTCCTCATGTAGACCATCCAGGTGACTCATGTTTGTTCAGCAACACGGTTTTTCCTACCCCCGGAGACTACAAATCCCACGGAAACAAACATCTGCTTTCAGCATCCAAAAACAAAACATTCTTCAATAAACAAAAGCAAACGTTCCACATCTCTAGAACAATCGGTTCGTTATCTTAGCACTCTGAAGAGCATATGTTTACGTGGCCTTTCGTCGGCAACGTACCAACCTACCTACAGCGTGTGAGATATCCACATTCACACAACCGTACTTCATCACTGATAACACAGTCGCTTTGTAGAAGAGAAGAGAACCTGGATGATAGGAACACCTTCACACACTTGTCCCTAATGACTTCATCATCGATTGAATTGGCAAAATGCAAGCAACAATGATAATCAATCAATCGAATACCTTGTCTGCTCGAAAACCATGGGATTCGGATGCAAATTGCAATAACAAATAGCTGAACAAAACTGTGTGCTATCATTTCTTCACCAGTAGCTTGCCTTAATTGCCATGTTTAAATAGATTCCTTGTGTTGTTCCTAGAGTTGTGCGCCGTGCGCGTATAGGTTAAGCCGTTTACCGTTCGCACAGGACCTCGTACGTTGGGACGGACACTTCCGCACCACCGTACGGGATGTAGATGCAGTTGTGCGAACACTGCACCTTGCCGATCGTTTGCGAACCCTCGTGAAAGGCACGGCCGACGTACAGCGTTTCACCATCGGACGTATGGCCACCGACGATGGCACCCATCGGTAGCGAGCCCGACGAAGCCGTGTCCCAGATCAACTGCTTGTGAACCAACACCTCCACCTGCCCGACGAACGTTTCCTCACCACCGTACGCAACGTACGCGGCGTTCTTGTCCGGTATCACTTTCGCCGGCAGTAGATCACCGGCATGATGTGCCCGGCCGACAAAGATTTGCGCACCGTCGCTATCTACACCGCCCGGTACCATGTGCGGTGGGTACGGTCCATGCACGCTGGCGGGAATCCAGGAAGTAGCTAAAACGGATGAATTGATCGTTAGTGGACTTAGTAGTCCCTATGCTCACTTATCCGAGCCAGTATTGTACCGTACCCATTGTTTTTGGTTAAAGTTTGGTAAACACTAGACACTGTTAACGGGCGTTCGATTATGATCACTGGTCGAACCGGGAATGGTGGAAAAATGTTTATATAGAGCGGTTTTATCTGTTGTGCGGCTGCGAACGTTTAAGCTACGGACAGGGCGAGAGTGTGAGTGTGTGTTTTACACAAAGTGAAGTGTGTCGTTGAGCAAACAGCGTAGTATGTTGCGGGTGCTATCGCGAGCCCTCCTATTCCCCATCGAATATCGGTACCCGAGGGCGAGTGAGATGGATGTGATCCATATGTGGGTTATCACCAAGAACCAAGGGCCCTAAATGCACACCGTGTGTCATACACACACATTACTTTACCCATTTGCTCATGTTTTGGTGACAGTTCCACAGAGTCGTCGATTCATGCGTACCATCAATATCTGTTCAGGTTGGCCGATAGGATGCCATTTATCGCCGGGTTACGATCGGCACCCGTTACCCAACGCTAATGCCACTTCCTCCGATAACACCACGGATGGTAATAATGGATGCCGCGCTTTCGGACGCCGGTTGGAAATCTAATCTCAAGCTCACGCTTGCTCAATTGGTCACCGTGATTTCACTTTCAATAAATTTTCCTCTTTCTCGTTTATTACTCACGTTTGATACCTTGAACCCATGCATGTAGGTATAGCATAGGTTGTGGGGGGTGCTTATTTGCAACTCGTTTTACTATCTTTAAATCATGCCCCCCAGCATCTCTTGTCTCTGAATCATTTGCGTACTTCTAGCACTGCTTTATAAATGTATGTATGTATGTCTTTCTTTATGTATTTTTTCTTTCATCTTTCCACATTATATAGGTTCTGGTTTTGCGTGTATATATTACGGGCGGTGTGGATCTGCCTCCCCCCCTTTTGTACGATCGATACGTACCATCGTTCTTACTCAAGATGCTCAAGATGCTAGCGAGCGATCCTCACCTCGCCTTTTCACTTGCTTTGTTATACATACACTTGCTCCCCGAATAAATTCTCTCTATCATCACACAACTACTATTGGTTTTGTCAGTTTTCTGTTTTAATTTTAAATGCTTTCGACATGCGACTTTGCTTACGCCCGGCTGGCTTCCATACATAATTTAGTGTAGCCAGCAAAACTTGCACTTTTAGTCGGGTTTAGGGCGTTTTAACATAATTCGTGATGGTTCTATCGTACGCGGCGTTAAAAAATGTTACTATTATCAGATTATGAATTTCTGTGTTCAATATGTTACAGTAAAAAACACGAGAAAATTAAATAGTTGAACACGGAATTGTTAGCAAGGCAGGATCAAACAAATTATAGGCATTAACGATCACATGTAGGCAGGTTTCGAAATATTTAAATTTCTTTATAACATTTCACAGCATACGGATAGTCCGGGGGGGGATGGGGGATCACGAGAGTGGCCAACGGCAGACCGTACGTGTTCCAGCAGGATTCCGCTCCGTGCCATACAGCCTCCAAAACGATAAAGTGGTTGGCGGTCAATTTCAACGACTTCACCGCGCCGAATGTGTGGCCTCTCAGCTCCCCAGATCTTAATCCAATGGATTATTTCGTGTGGGGCGCGGTGGAACGGGACACCAACAGAACCTCCAGCAACACCAAGGCGGAGCTGATGTCGAAAATCAGGTCCGTTTTCGCGGCCCTACCTCGCGAAACTGTCGCCAGGGGCTTGTTTTCGGTTCCGGAGACGGGTGGAAGCCGTAATAGAAGCCGAGGGCGGATATTTTAAATAAAATGAATAAAATACATGGTAAGCTACTATTTCTAAAACAAAAAAAAATTCCCCGATGATAAATTTTGTCATAGAAAAATTTTGTCTTTCTCCGTAGGTGACTGTCAAATTTATCTCGAACACCCTGCATTCATCTATGTTGTATTTAAGTAAGCACGCCCGGCATATGTCCGGCATGACCAAACAGAACATCAATCCAAAAACTAGCCCTCCGAAAGAAAAACTCCACGAATTATGCTAAAACTCCCTTAAGTTCGACTGTTTCGGAAACAGCAGCAGCAGCGCGCTTGTGCTTGTTTTGCTTCATCATCTGTTTTGTGGTTTATCTTTCACCGCATTTTAAATTACTCTTATTTCCTGTTCTTTTTTGGCATACTATATATAATGTATATATATATATATATATTATAAAGCACACTAACTAGACCTCCTTTTTCCTACACCAGTTCCAGTTCCCGACACACATGTTAGGCTGCATGTTTTTACACAGTCTGTGTGTGTTAAATTACTGTTTAATCCTTCAAATCGGGATCGGGAGAGCAAGCATCAGCCATTTCTTGTACTTCCCACTCTAGACGGGTACTTTGTATATGTTAACAACAATATTGCACACAACGTGCTTTCTCGCGATGTCGAAGATATATATGTGCTGGAGATGATGAGGACTTCTTGCCTATCCCTTTGCTGTGTCAGAGAGAAATTAAGAACAAAAAAACACCACCAGAAACATCGATTACATCTCAAAGTTTAAAGGGCAATATTAGCTTCTTGTTGCTGCTGCTGCTGCACAATGTGGCAGAGATGGCTATGGATGACCTTCTCCGTTTGTAACCTCTGCCTGCGATAGAAAATCTGGATCTGGATGATTTGTGTGGTAATGCAGAAATATTGACATCTTTGTGGGCTAGTAGCTCAATGTTTGCCGGCATTACACGATCATCAATACAACAGTAATTTAGTATCAATGCCACAGTGACGGAATCGTTAGGAGCAGAGTAGGTTACCCATTTCCTTTGCATCTGTTGTTCTATGTGTGTGTGTGTGTAAAGTACATAAGTGTGAAATATATTCTGTCGGGTGTCCACAAACACGGCAGGATTATTGTACTGTATTTTAGCCATCTAGTCATTTTCTAGACACATATTGTTCGTAACTTGCGAAACACATCTGCCGTTCGGGTGCTTCATCAGTACTGTGTTTTTGCTTTTGATTTGAACGCACTATTTAGTTAAGCGTGTAATTGATTTGCTTCTGTGTTCATTGACTCTCTTTGCTCAGTTATTAGCGTCGTGGGTAGCTGCTGGTTTCATGTACAGGTGGAGAAATACAGAAATACGGCACAAGAGAAGAGACAGAATGTGCATGCTAAGGAAGATCTCGAGACGAGTGTTGGAACACGGGGAACACATGTACAGCATTTTCATCATCATCATGTTAAAATACAAATTAATTAAAAACCGTTTCCCTAACCCACACAGAATAGAATCGAAAGCTTCCACAAACAAAACCCTTACCGAGAAGAGAACCAAGCGAACCAAAAGTTCTTCCAAGAGGTTCATCTACATTAGTATCCCATTTCGCTACCTGGGTACCGTCTGCTGCCTTACTGGTACTCATCATCACTGGACAGTAGCATCGTTTTCTCATTGTAGTTTTGGCTGATAGTCGACACCTTCTGCGGCACGACACCTGCACCGGGCATAAACTTTCGCTGGCTGCCGAGCGTCGGTGGCGCGATGTAGCTACCGCCGTGTCCACCACCACCGCCAGCACCGGCACCATTACCGTTGTACGATCCCGTCGTTGCGCCGCTTCCCACACCGTGGCTCTGACCGTGTCCTGTTAGCTGATGGCTCGGATCGTCCGGATCGTACGACGACACACGGATGCCACGCGGGTTTTTGCCACCTGAAAGAAAGCGTCACAGAAACAAAAAGGCTTTTTGTTTAGATTTATGCACACAAATTGCACAATATTTGAAGAAATCTATAGAGAGGGCAGACACATGGCATGGCTAAAGGAACACAACAACATCTTATCGGTAGCAACAAGGTAGAGAAAAGACTGCACGCGGACGTTAAATCATGCTAAACCCCGCTATTTAGTAAAAAGGATATGGTATACTTACCTTAATAACCTATAGCCTTAATAACCTCCATGCAGTTTGTTATTTTTGCCTAGATCAAATCAACTCCTCTCCGGCGCGCACAGTCTGTCGCATATGTTCTTTCATGACAAACGTCGCTATCGTCGCTACCGGATTTAATTGCTTGAACCGACAAACAGTCCACAACAGTATCAAGCTACATGCAAAAAAATACGGTTTATTGTGTATTGTTTGTTGTCGTTCCTTTTTACGCTATCAATTCCTATTTTATCCTTCAAAATCCGTCTCTTAATCACTATTTCTCCTTTTCCTTCTCCTTCGTGGCATTCTTATCGTTTTTTTGCTTTCAAAAGTTCACGTTTACGAGCTTTAAAACCACACTGCTGAAACACACTGTTCTTGCTACTGAAAATCACATCTTTTGTTGCCTTTTTACTATGATCCCCAAAACTTCCAAAGGAACATGTATTCACTTTCGACCACAGTTATTTTGCAAACTTCTCTGCGTCTCTTAAAATCTCTCTCTCTCTCGGTTGTGTTATAAATCAATCACACATCTTCTTATCGGGTCCGGCTGTCTGGCATAATCTAACGCACGCAGCAGCGCTAAAGGCTAAAGGCTTCTCTCTATCGCCAAAAAGAAGAAGGGAATGTGGTTCTTAAATTCATCCTACAGCAAAAGCCAACGATACATGCAATGCGTTTGTGTGAGTGTGTGTGTATGTGTGTAACAGATAAAAATAGAGAACAATCGCACACAATCTCAAGCACAACATACATGCGCGCTTATCTATTTTTCTGCTTTTTTCTTTAACATTAATTATTTACAGTCATATGCACTATAGGCGATTTAAAACAAAACCGGATAAAATGGGAAATTTTAAAATAAAAAAAACCAAACAAATGAAAGGCACTTGCAGGGACAAGAATTGCATGCAGAAAGGACCGCGAAAGCAGTGCGTGTGTGTGTGTTTGTGTAAAAGTGTGTGTGTATCGTTAGACATCTGCAGAAGAACCATTGCCCACCATCATGCGCTGAGTTGTAACCGCTGTTTCTATATTACATCGATGTTTCGGAATAAGTACTGTTTATTACGTCGTCACTTGTAAAGGCATACCCTCACGTCTTGGTCTTGCAAGAGACAAATACAAACTTACTTGGGAAAAAGGGGGGAAAACCTGGCTATTTTACGTTTGTTTAAAATACATTCACAAGACAACACAGGGTACCGAAATAAAATGTATGTCGTTTTGGCTACTATTTAAATAAATCTCACTCTACACTCCTCACATACAGCCAGTCTCATCCTAAAGCCTTCTTAAGCCTGTTTCTATTCCTGCTTTGAATATTGTTTTATGTAGTCACCTTTGAAAGTTTAAAAAATATATTTGTTTCAAATATTATATGACGGAAACTTTTCAGTATAACACGCCTATCAATTGTCGATTGAGCCCCGGATTCAAGTATCTGCAATATACGTTTTGTTTTGATTTTAGTTTTTGTGTTTCTCTCCTCTCCTCGTTCTGGCTATCCTCTCTTTATCACGCGTACAACTAAATTATTTTAACGTCTAAAGATAAAAAAAAGAGTGGATTACGCTATGCCATCAACACCCCTCCAAAACCGATGATGCGCCAATAATGATTTAGAGTCGCTCGTAAGGCATCTGCGATACAACTTCTGAAAAGTGGTAAAAAGGGAACGGAAATTTAACAAACAAATATCCTTATTATCCTTATTAATTCTTTCTTGTTCGGTGTTCACATGATGATATTCTCGCTGTTGGAAGTAAAAACTCGTGATGAAGGCTTGCTTGCTTCATTTGCACACATCCCCCCACACGCATTCCGTGCATTCAAACAAGCTTTATGCGTGGGCAAGACCGAAAGAAAACAGGAGTGCGCCTGTGTGCCGCGAAGACGACGGTGCACCAACGAAAAAGAGGCTTAAACTTTCGAACTTTCTGCAACCATCGATACACAGAATAAAATCAACGGCAATGTGTTTAGAAAAGGTTTCCCGTGTATGGTACACCGTGATGGTGGTGGTGAGTGTGCTGGTGAACGCTACCACTCTGAAGGACGTGCAGTTCTTCCTCACGCAGCTGGTAATAGCTTTTCAGGTACTGTGGGGCCTGAAATTGCTTCGAATCGCTGCGCTTCCGGTCGATCGGAGATGGGCAGTCTGCAAGTGATTTGTGGAGTTTTATTTCCATATGCTCATTTTTCTATGTCCAGTCTACGGCGATAAGTATTTCGTGTACTAGCGGGTGTACTTTAGTGGTTCAGTGTACGTTCTAAAATGAAGGGATGTTTAGCGGCTTATATATATCCCATTGAAGGATTCCTTTCTAAAGATTCTTGTTCATGTTTAGCAAGTATGGTGAAACGAAATCATATCAGAAGGAAATAGATTTGTTTTGTCATGCATGTCCTTTTTACATCAATACAAACATCAAGTAACATCAACTAGCATGTAAAAAAAGCCACGATAACAACAATAAAAAAGCGCTAGCAATAGGATAAAATTTAAACAAAGAAAATGGATAGTAGACAAATGACAAAAAGTCAAAAGAAAGATATCATATAACAACATTCGTGCATTCACAATCAGCGAGCATATAACATGTAACGACAAGAGTTGGGAACTAAGAAGGAAATTATCCATTTAACGCAGGATAACACAGGGAAACCGATTCCTACCTGAGCTGTACTGAGTGTATTGTTGGTACTGCGGATGGAAGTTGTGTATCGCATCGGTCATAATATCTTTCGGGTTCATCGTTTCCTGTGGAATACAACGGTAAGCAGATGTTTGGGTGTGAGCAAGTTTCATTAATCTCTGACCACTACCACAACTATGTGTAGACTCTCCCATACCTTTAAACTGCTTGAAATTGATTGCATCGTGACAGATCGGCCGTGTGCATCGGTCATGCAGCTTTGTGCGTACACCTACAAAGATAGGAACATTGCGTTTTGTAAGCATGAAAACAAAGGTTTTCACAACGTCGAGAGCCTCCAAAGGACCCTTTCCGCTTACCTGGTACGGGAAAGCATACCGTAGCGCGATGGCAGCAAACAACATTTCGATGCAGATGAAAAAGTTCTGATAACCAGCAGAAACCGTACCAGCGGACGTGGTAGAACCACCCGCGTCAACTATCGGCGAGATGACCTCCGCCTTTTCCAGAATGGCCAGCCCGACACCTTAAACATGCAATAAAGGATCATTAGAATGTGTGTGTGTGTGTTTGCGTTGTTACATCGGCGCTTAGACGAAACGTTTGGCGTGAGCCACTTACCTTGCCAGAAGGACAGGAAGATAACGGATTTCACGGTGCAGAACTTCAGCACCGGGTCGAAGGGTGTCAGCAGGTCGCGGGTGGCAAAGTAGAACAGGTACAGACCGTACAGTGCCAGCGAAACCGAGATGTTGTAGATGACGGTGATGTAAATGTAGCCTCCGTCAGCACTGGAAACCGCGTAAAAGCAAAAGAAAGAGAGAGAACCATGAAAATGTTGCCGAACTCAACGCACTGAAGACAGTGAGGCGCCTGGTTGTTATTTATAGAGCCGGAAATCAATGGGAAGGAAAGCAACCAAGTTTATACTCACGAGAAAAAGTCGTAAAATCATCTAATAAGGGCGTATTGAAGAGGTATTGCGATTTAGAATCACATATTGTGTTAGGAAAATATGTTTTTAAGATAATTGGGTACTAAAACCCCAACACTGCATACTCTAAATGGTTTCACAATGGAGTCCGAAACACCTGAAGCATGGACACTGATATTATGCGACACGTAACGTTTCTGTACACACAACAAAAAGGACTCGTATGCAACGCAGCAACTGTAATGCTAATTCTGACCTATTTCGAGGTGCATTCGTGACCATGAAACCGTTTTCTAATCAATACCATTGCTCCATTACAATAACTGCGCCCGTGGCGTGTGTTTGTGCCTGTTTTTTCCTTAAACCATTGACGTACATTGGTCACCATCGTTGTGTACCATCGTCCAGCTCGCTCCTAATATACGTACCTCCAGTCACCATCGTGATAGTGATTGAATGC
>KZ062034.1:0-18070 GCA_002091835.1 Anopheles maculatus | reverse complement strand
CAATAATGATTTAGAGTCGCTCGTAAGGCATCTGCGATACAACTTCTGAAAAGTGGTAAAAAGGGAACGGAAATTTAACAAACAAATATCCTTATTATCCTTATTAATTCTTTCTTGTTCGGTGTTCACATGATGATATTCTCGCTGTTGGAAGTAAAAACTCGTGATGAAGGCTTGCTTGCTTCATTTGCACACATCCCCCCACACGCATTCCGTGCATTCAAACAAGCTTTATGCGTGGGCAAGACCGAAAGAAAACAGGAGTGCGCCTGTGTGCCGCAAGGACGACGGTGCACCAACGAAAAAGAGGCTTAAACTTTCGAATCTTCTGCAACCATCGATACACAGAATCAAATCAACGGCAATGTGTTTAGAAAAGGTTTCCCGTGTATGGTACACCGTGATGGTGATGGTGATAGTGCTGGTGAACGCTACCACTCTGAAGGACGTGCAGTTCTTCCTCACGCAGCTGGTAATAGCTTTTCAGGTACTGTGGGGCCTGAAATTGCTTCGAATCGCTGCGCTTCCGGTCGATCGGAGATGGGCAGTCTGCAAGTGATTTGTGGAGTTTTATTTCCATATGCTCATTTTTCTATGTCCAGTCTACGGCGATAAGTATTTCGTGTACTAGCGGGTGTACTTTAGTGGTTCAGTGTACGTTCTAAAATGAAGGGATGTTTAGCGGCTTATATATATCCCATTGAAGGATTCCTTTCTAAAGATTCTTGTTCATGTTTAGCAAGTATGGTGAAACGAAATCATATCAGAAGGAAATAGATTTGTTTTGTCATGCATGTCCTTTTTACATCAATACAAACATCAAGTAACATCAACTAGCATGTAAAAAAAGCCACGATAACAACAATAAAAAAGCGCTAGCAATAGGATAAAATTTAAACAAAGAAAATGGATAGTAGACAAATGACAAAAAGTCAAAAGAAAGATATCATATAACAACATTCGTGCATTCACAATCAGCGAGCATATAACATGTAACGACAAGAGTTGGGAACTAAGAAGGAAATTATCCATTTAACGCAGGATAACACAGGGAAACCGATTCCTACCTGAGCTGTACTGAGTGTATTGTTGGTACTGCGGATGGAAGTTGTGTATCGCATCGGTCATAATATCTTTCGGGTTCATCGTTTCCTGTGGAATACAACGGTAAGCAGATGTTTGGGTGTGAGCAAGTTTCATTAATCTCTGACCACTACCACAACTATGTGTAGACTCTCCCATACCTTTAAACTGCTTGATATTGATTGCATCGTGACAGATCGGCCGTGTGCATCGGTCATGCAGCTTTGTGCGTACACCTACAAAGATAGGAACATTGCGTTTTGTAAGCATGAAAACAAAGGTTTTCACAACGTCGAGAGCCTCCAAAGGACCCTTTCCGCTTACCTGGTACGGGAAAGCATACCGTAGCGCGATGGCAGCAAACAACATTTCGATGCAGATGAAAAAGTTCTGATAACCAGCAGAAACCGTACCAGCGGACGTGGTAGAACCACCCGCGTCAACTATCGGCGAGATGACCTCCGCCTTTTCCAGAATGGCCAGCCCGACACCTTAAACATGCAATAAAGGATCATTAGAATGTGTGTGTTTGCGTTGTTACATCGGCGCTTAGACGAAACGTTTGGCGTGAGCCACTTACCTTGCCAGAAGGACAGGAAGATAACGGATTTCACGGTGCAGAACTTCAGCACCGGGTCGAAGGGTGTCAGCAGGTCGCGGGTGGCAAAGTAGAACAGGTACAGACCGTACAGTGCCAGCGAAACCGAGATGTTGTAGATGACGGTGATGTAAATGTAGCCTCCGTCAGCACTGAAAACCGCGTAAAAGCAAAAGAAAGAGAGAGAGGAAACCATGAAAATGTTGCCGAACTCAACGCACTGAAGACAGTGAGGCGCCTGGTTGTTATTTATAGAGCCGGAAATCAATGGGAAGGAAAGTAACCAAGTTTATACTCACGAGAAAAAGTCGTAAAACCATCATAATAAGGGCATATTGAAGAGGTTTTGCGATTTAGAATCTCATATTGTGTAAGGAAAATATGTTTTTAAGATAATTGTGTACTAAAACCCCAACACTGCATACTCTAAATGGTTTCACAATGGAGTCCGAAACACCTGAAGCATGGACACTGATATTATGCGACACGTAACGTTTCTGTACACACAACAAAAAGGACTCGTATGCAACGCAGCTAGTGTAATGCTAATTCTGACCTATTTTGAGGTGCATTCGTGACCATGAAACCGTTTTCTAATCAATACCATTGCTCCATTACAATAACTGCGCCCGTGGCGTGTGTTTGTGCCTGTTTTTTCCTTAAACCATTGACGTACATTGGTCACCATCGTTGTGTACCATCGTCCAGCTCGCTCCTAATATACGTACCTCCAGTCACCATCGTGATAGTGATTGAATGCTTGCAGGAAGATGATGATGAAAGCCATCAGTGGTTTAACCAGGCAGAACTGTAGCGTGGCCTGTTTGCAGAATCGCAAGAATCCGATCGTGTACGTTTTACCCGCCAGGCAGCACGTTCCGTACAGGCAGGACGATTTGATCGGTTTGCCACGGATCTCCGACATGATGTTGCCTTCGCCACCCAGGTACTCGTAACACAGCGAAAGGAAGTTGTAGATTACGAACGCTGCAAAGAGGGGAAATGAAGTAGGATTTAAAGGATTCGAACTCTATTGGAAAGCATTGTTGCGAACAGTACCTTCGTAACTCAGCAGGTCGCGGGTGGCAAAGTAGAACAGGTACAGACCGTACAGTGCCAGCGAAACCGAGATGTTGTAGATGACGGTGATGTAAATGTAGCCTCCGTCAGCACTGGAAACCGCGTAAAAGCAAAAGAAAGAGAGAGAACCATGAAAATGTTGCCGAACTCAACGCACTGAAGACAGTGAGGCGCCTGGTTGTTATTTATAGAGCCGGAAATCAATGGGAAGGAAAGCAACCAAGTTTATACTCACGAGAAAAAGTCGTAAAATCATCTAATAAGGGCGTATTGAAGAGGTATTGCGATTTAGAATCACATATTGTGTTAGGAAAATATGTTTTTAAGATAATTGGGTACTAAAACCCCAACACTGCATACTCTAAATGGTTTCACAATGGAGTCCGAAACACCTGAAGCATGGACACTGATATTATGCGACACGTAACGTTTCTGTACACACAACAAAAAGGACTCGTATGCAACGCAGCAACTGTAATGCTAATTCTGACCTATTTCGAGGTGCATTCGTGACCATGAAACCGTTTTCTAATCAATACCATTGCTCCATTACAATAACTGCGCCCGTGGCGTGTGTTTGTGCCTGTTTTTTCCTTAAACCATTGACGTACATTGGTCACCATCGTTGTGTACCATCGTCCAGCTCGCTCCTAATATACGTACCTCCAGTCACCATCGTGATAGTGATTGAATGCTTGCAGGAAGATGATGATGAAAGCCATCAGTGGTTTAACCAGGCAGAACTGTAGCGTGGCCTGTTTGCAGAATCGCAAGAATCCGATCGTGTACGTTTTACCCGCCAGGCAGCACGTTCCGTACAGGCAGGACGATTTGATCGGTTTGCCACGGATCTCCGACATGATGTTGCCTTCGCCACCCAGGTACTCGTAACACAGCGAAAGGAAGTTGTAGATTACGAACGCTGCAAAGAGGGGAAATGAAGTAGGATTTAAAGGATTCGAACTCTATTGGAAAGCATTGTTGCGAACAGTACCTTCGTAACAATCGCGTACGGTAAAGAAGTATACATAGACGCTTTCCGAGTTGAAGAACAGCAAGCTGACCCAGGAGTACGTGGCGTAGATCGGTACGATGAACAGTATTCGGACGATCCATCGTTGTTCCTGTGGGTTCGTGTACCATCGAAGGTGTTGATAGATCTGAAATGAGAAACAGAGGAGAAACAATATCAGTACATTGAAAACATCGAGAGAGTGTCCTAATCATATCCTGGTATTGGAAACGATTGAAATTATGTTTAGTAAACCCCAAAACATCAAAGCCTTGATGTTTCCTTTTGCCACAAAAATTAAACCAAACAATATTTTATGGTTACTTTCCGTGACCAACATGTTTCTTTCTCCCCCTTAATTCCCAAGAGTATTTATTTCTAAATCGCACCACCACTGTCGGAACAAACTGACCATCACTGAACCTCCGGTGACCGTTTACGTGTGACGTGCAAATTTTTGCCAACATTACCAAGCCAAACATAAAGCCAGAGAAAGTCAACCTCTATCATCCCACAAGAATTGGGTTGAGAAATCTTCTGCACTAGCGCATTATTAAATATTCATCATACTGAAAGTGAAACATGAACAGGAAAAACAGCAACCGAGACGTGAAGACAAATATTTGTCATAGTACGATGATATGCGCCACCAAAGCCTAAACTGGTGGGATAGAAGAAAATGTCTTGATTTTCCTTTCCAAGGTGTGTCGCACTGTTTTTACTTCTGTCGGATCACAAAACAAGGGAAGCAACATTTTCGAGCCTCATTAACGAGCTGGCCTGAGTTTCTCTATCACCTTATACTCCGACGGGCAAAAACTACCTGTGCCTGTGTCCCAAAACCTACTTAAAATGACGACAAAAATAGTAACTCAAAGCTCCCGGAAAAAAACTTCGGAATAGTGGATGCGAGATAAGGGCAAATGGAGAGATAATGTAATAATTCTTCCCAGCTCCACATTATCCAAGATGTTTCTTCTGCAACGAAACAGCATTTTACAGCTTTAAAAACAGCGCCGGGCTTTGCGCTTTCATTAGGGAGACCACCAGATGAAGAAGAAAAATTGAAAATCTTTTTTTTTTCGTTATTTTGAAGTCTAAAGCCACCGACGACCGACTGGTGGCGGCAGTGGTTCCTTGCGTCGTTATGAGGTATTATGGGAAGAAAAGGCAGATAATGTTTTCCATTCAACAGTGGAGGGTGGAGAAATCGCATCAGCGACATCATCAGAGACGGCGGTTATCCAATGGCATCGCCAAGACACGGCCTATGCGTTATTTGATGTTTTTAGTCTTCATTTTCTTAGCCGTACCGGATAGATTATGATAAAATGGTGCTTCGTTTTGAAGCTTGCACATCGCAACAACGGGCCATCCGAATTTATGTCTTGTCCAGTCCACGCCTTCACCGTGGAGAAACGTCAAACGGGGGAAAACCTCTTTCCCGCTCGAGTGATGGACACGAGAGATTGAGATCAAAATATGGTTCAGAGAAGGTCTGTGCTGGTGGCCCGGTGGTGGTGGACTGGGAACATTCAATTTCGATCGTTACTGTTCTCTTGTCATGGTTCGTTATCGTACCGTTTGGTCTGCGACAGAAGCGCACGAAGAAACGTAGACGATGGGCTTTTCAGATAACAACTATTACAACGCGCCGATTAATGATTTGTGTAACAGGGTTCTTGTCATGGTTTGTAGATCCAACCAAACTACTTCTTTATACGCTAGAGCTGACCTTCTTTGATTGTTTTCCATGTTTCTGTAAGTGACCTCATGCTTTTCTGACACATAAATCACATCTTGAACTGCCACAGCAAACCACATGAAAGTAGACAAACAAACGTAAGATAACACACTCTTTGCCGTTTGGCTTCACACAACACACAGATTGGCCACATTTTCTAAACAGAACTACACAAAACAAACGTCCCAAAAGCCGGCACCCTCCATCTTTTCTGCTATTTACATTGGTAAAAATAGCAAAAACAGCAAACCAAACACATCACGAAATCGATCAACCGCAGCAGGGAAAACCAAACCGGAGTCGGTGTGGCGGCGTCAGTCGATGTTTTGATATGTGTGATGAAAAACCTCGATTGGAAAATGCACTTCTGACCGGCACAGGATGGGAAAACGCGCCGATTGCTTCATCGGAATGTTTGTACTGCTTACGAAAGATGAAAGATTTCGATTCACCAGTAATCCAGACCACATCTCCCCGGCTCGGATCTATATTGTGTGGTGATATATTTAGTGCCGGTGGTAGCGGCAACTCTGGATCGACTTAAAACGCTCGGAACGCGAATGTGCATCACCATAGATCTCGAGCGGAGAAACATTCTCCACCCAAGCGCAGGAAAGGCGGGAAAAAGGTTAAATGAATATTTTATCGCTGAATAAATTGCTGCATTACACATTTTGATAATAGCGGCATTTATCAGACACGTTGAGCAGCAGCCATGCCTCTTTGCATGTAATCTGTTTTCCGCTTGGTGGACGGAGGAAAAATTATCCACCCATTTTTCCTCTACTGCTGCATATGTACACAGCAGAGTTTACACAAACTGCACGCGATCATCAACCGACGACTCTCGTGTCCTCCTAACACGTCCGTTTCTCTTGCCAAGAGTTCCTTCGGGTGAATATATGTCGAGGCATAGTGTGTTTGCGTCGTAGTGTGTGGGGTGCTGGTGTTCAAAAATTCAGTCATACGAGTTTTTCCCCATCACCGAAAAAAAGGAGAAGAAAGTGGACTCTTCGTACATAGCATGCGGGAGAGTATTAACGGCACGTACGGTACTTAATCCTGGAGCAATGGACTAAACAACCTTCGAGGAAAAAAATGCCCCAATATATATGTATGTGGCCATTCTACGATGCATGTTTTTTTGGTACATTCTTTCAAACCCTTATCGACAAACGATCGAGTTTTCAATTCTACATGAATTCCCGCAACGATATTATGTTTGGCCTCTTCACTGTACTACTCCACTTTAAAAGCAAACTTCAGGATTTCTCTTCTAATACACTGCACCTCGCACGTACAAGATTCTTCTAAAGACATTGAAGGGTTGAAAAAGGATAAGGGACATTTCTTTTACGGTACAAGTGTCAATAAAAGTGAAGAAAATTGCTCCACCACCAACATAAAAAAAAGTTAACATTTTATACGAAACAAATATCGATTTTACCTTCCGGCCACGTATAAATGCGCCTTTTCCGTACCTGCACGATATTTCTAACCTCAAACTTAAATAAAATGGTAAAAGTAACATCGATCGGTCTGACGCCCCTCTAATCGCTAGTATCAATTGAAAAACGTTAGCATGGTTTTCATTCCCATCAAGAGCGTTTTAGTTTTTATGTCAACATAAATCTGCGACATCTGCGAGCTTTGAGCTCACCTTTATTGGTCCATTCTCGGTTTTCCTTTTCTTTTTAAAGTTGCTATTTAAGTTTCTAAACCTCTTTAGTAAAGAGAGATATGGTCTTTCCATAAAGTTAATCCTTGAAGCAATCTCCAACTCGGAAGACTATTGAATCCATAGCACTTAGTGCTCTTAAAGGACTCCGCGTTCGTCGTCCTATGATAATAATACAGAACAAATGCGGAAACATATCTCAAGAGATGTTTCTGTTGCAACAATAACGATGACAGTCAAGCATGAAACAGCCTAATGTAAAAAGGCTAGAGTGTAAGAATGTATGCAACAAATCTATGTCAGCAAGCAAAATGAAACAAAACGATAAATTACTTGATGGAAGAGGTCCTTGAAGGACACGGAACGTCGTGGGACGCGAAAACAACAGCATGCCCGGAAAACATTATGCTAGCCATGGGTACAGGATCTCTGGTCTGTGAGGTAAAAAGTGACCTGAAAGCAGCAATGCACGCGAACTAATCAGTAAACACGTGTAATTAGAATTCCTTCTGCCTGAGGTATTTTAGTAGGAGAAAATCGCCTCTTGTACGTCCAAGAATTCTTGTGCATATAACACTTTAAAAAGCAATACGGCGAGGCCGTTCTTCATGAATAAAAAATCGATTACAGATAAAGCGAAATTGAGATATCTTCAACGTCACATCAGCAAACGAAAACAGGACCTCTGGAAAACATTTGGCTGCACCGTGTTCGACAACTCTGATAACAAGAAGCAACATCGTTTTGATTTTAATTATGCGATTAATATCACTCAACAGAAACCCGAGAGAATGGTATGTCTTCTATAAACAGCTACAGAGCTACTATTTTGTACTATTTTAAGCGAATTCTCAGACTCGCGGCAATTTATTTTAATTAAATCATAATTTTTGAACCCATCTGCAGCACATTGGAAGAACAAATTCATGTACCCCGCGAGTCACAAATTATAAAACGGGGCCAATAAAATGATGGCCACCCATAAATACTGGGGCCACTAGTTCCAGGCGAGTGCGACAATAATCGTGTCGTGGCCACGAGAGACTGCAGTGTACGACCCCTTCAAAACAGACGTTGTCATCGAGAGTCATCGATTTCTATACAGCTTTTGACACTGTGGTCCGTCTACGAGTGTGAGTGTGTACATGTTGTCACCGCAATTCAGCACATGTCGAGCTATTTTTCCAACCAGTTATGACCTGGCGGCTAATGAAGCCATAGCGATGGAGGAAGCCATGTATCAAAACCGTGCGACTGCTGCTGTGGGCTACAAAACCATTGGGTGTTCGCGTTCTGTTCAAGGCCGATTGGCAAAAAGGAATAAAGATGTTTCTTACCTTTAGGATATTGAACAAAGATTTATCACAAAATGTTACAAAGTGTTTAACATTCAATTGCGCTTCTACCATTCACTGACAGCTTTCAATTAGCAAATGCTTCCTAATTCGAATCAAACCTCACATAAGCCCGCTCCTATTACCCAACTCTTACCGTCGTATTAAAAATCGCAAAAGATAAATTCAGCGAAAGTTGCATACTAAACAAGAGCCGCAAGCGCCTTCCGATGCACACGGGCGTGAAAAAGGAACGATGCTCATCTGAAACATCGTGTGGTGCGGAAAACACCATCCCCCAAATGTCGCCAATTTGACATAACCCAACCAACCGACCTCCACGAAACGGCCCGGCCATCTTTGACCAGGTACCGCCATAAAGTGAAAGGACTGTGCCAGAGCACTCGATTCGATTACTTCATGAGGCGTAGTGACGACGATTATTACGTGAGAAAAGCTGTGTGTGGTGGGTTGGTCGACAGAGTTGGAAAAACATTACCAGGACACTTGGGTACGACGTGCAGGGAGAATACAGAGAAAAAGAAATTGATTAGGCAACAATCCACCAGTAGTACCAGTAGAGAGCTTTCTATGCAAAACATGATACATTTGGCCGACTTTTCCTTGGTGATATTTTGCATGATTTCCCGCTTGAATGCTTCATCGGTTGGCTTTTAATTGATGGTTTCAAAAAGCCTTCACAGTAGTACAACAAGAAGGAAACAACAGTACCGACACACCTCGAGCAGG
Organism: Anopheles maculatus; assembly: GCA_002091835.1. Classification (NCBI taxonomy): domain Eukaryota; kingdom Metazoa; phylum Arthropoda; class Insecta; order Diptera; family Culicidae; genus Anopheles; species Anopheles maculatus. The sequence continues at coordinate 8,791 of KZ062034.1, read as the reverse complement.
CTAAGAATACTAACTCTAACCAAGGAAGCCTTCCAAAAACACGATCGATTAATCGCGTGCTGTTGGAGAGGGCTTCGTGTGTACTCCAGTTTTCCCACCGAAGACACCCTGGTACGGTACAGTACGTCACGACACGGCACCCTCGGAGCTTCCGTAACCGGAGCGTGTATTAATGACGCGCCTTTGGAGGCCCATTACTAACTAACTGGTGACGCACAGGTATAGGCCATAATTCATTCATAATTCAATACCGTCAGTATGGGAGTACTCTGGAGGGCATGTTTTGGAGTATCTTTTCTAATTACCGCCATGAGACGAGAAGCCGACATTTAGAGCCGACAACTTGAAAGCCCTCTACTGTTACACTACTCGGGGGATATCTCTAATCATTGCTTGTGGTTGTGATATTTCACGCGCACCAACAATTAACGAGGATTGTAATTGGTCTTCCAAGTTAGAGATCTCGTTGTCACGTAAGGGCCACATAACGTTCTTGTGCTTTACAACCTAGTAATGTTTAAAGCGACTTAATTGAAATAAAAATCTCAGTCAAAACGGATAACAAAACACATGCTTCTCAACCGTCATTTTAATTTCACTTTCATAAATCATCACTCACCGAAGAAGCATGACACAAGGGTTAAACCTCCAGGAACCCCCGAAATCGATAATATCGATTACAAAGCGCCACTCCTGCTTCAGTTCCCAGTCTTCTGCTACCACACCGAAAAGCAAGTGACGCTGTATCACCTCAAAACACACCTCGTTTTGACGTGTCAGTGCATGATTCACACGAGAAACACACTTTTATGGGGTTTGAAGTTTCTGGACACACTTGAAGCGAATAGTAAATAGATGTATATTGAACACATGAACATTGTTAGGCCTTTCAAAATGGATTGTTTTGAATGTCTAATAAGCTTTAAACTTTTGCTTAAATGCTTACACGCTTAACGACCTCGAAACTTGTCTCCACACTCTCTGTGTGCGCTAATGCAGTGCGCTTTTTGTTAGTGCTTGTGCGTGGCATGACACACTATCGTAGTCCGTACAGGCCAACCCTCATCAGCATCGTTGTGCCGTACAGTTCCGTGTCAATGGAAAATTTGTACACTGCAAAAACAAAATCTATCCTTGAGAATAATTCCATCCGCAGCATGGGTCAAACATCGTCGTTCATCATTTGGAGGCAAGTTTCGGAAAGTTTTCCGAAGTTGTTGTCATTTTCGGTTGTCGGGGGGACCTTTTTTATTTCACTCCCTTCGAGCGCTTGAGGGAAGCTCACATCATCACCATCAATCCCCGCGGTTGTCGTCAGCGAGGGAATGAAATTTTCCGCATAATTTTTCGTTTTATGGAGACGTGGACTAGACGTGGAGACTAGAGCCCGGAAGGTAGTGGTAGGGCGATGGTGCACAGAACAGAAGGCGGTACCCAAAATTCGATTCCAACCTGTACAGTCTCGTCTGTACAAAACCGCAGAAACCACACAGCAGCGTTGAACAACGTGGTGAAGCGTGAAGTGGTGATTGTTTCTAGATTCGCAATTATATCGCAATTTATCGCTACGCTAGTTAAGAAACACTAAAACGTTTAATAGCGCCATACGCATGAATAATTATTATTTGGTGTGTTTTGTTGATACGCAATAGTAAAAGTGAACTATTGGGTTACAAAAAAAACCAAAACAGAACTAATCAGTAACACGAGCAACTCTCTCTCTCTCTCTCTCTACTGCCAAAATATTCAATTAACCTAAGGGTAGGGAAAACGCTCCTCGGATATTCCTGCGTGTAATGCCCAAGGCACAAAACGACAAGCCGGATCGAATCTGGCAAGCGTGTGTACGGTTCCCTAGTAGTGTACGGCCCGTGCCCGTTAAAGCGTGTAATGATGAACATAATTATGTTCACCTTCCACCCCCACATACACACATACAAACGTACACTACTCTCACTAACAACAGCAGCACAGGCGTGACAGAAAAACAGCAATGTTGTAATCATTAGATCAAATCGCGTTCGTTTCTGATACACTTGTTACAGACACACACTGCGCTACATTTAATGATCCGAGAGTCAGTGCGCGCGCTATTCGGTGTGCAACTCCTGTGCAACCTTTGCGGATGGTGATTCATTGCGTCCCGGATTTGTCGCGAGCCGTGTGAGGGTTGATTAGAGGCAGATTTTATTTACCGCCAGGTTTAACACCTCCAGCACACTGATTGAGGCGAAGCGTCGCAACACGCAGTTTCAGGGGAAGAAAAAACATGCTTGAAGTTAAGCGACCTCGCGCTTTCTGGTCATTAAACGCTTTCTCCCGGTTGTAACCTAATTTTGGGAACAAAATGTTAGAGAAAAAAGATGATTAAAAGCTCGTCGAACTGAGAAATTGCTTGATTAGATGTTTGTTTTTTGCACTTTTCTGTTTTGTTTCCTTAATAATCATAACTATTTCTTTAAACTTCTAATACTTTACTTTAAATCGAACTAAACCAAACAGATAAATCATTTCCAATCTGTATTTTTGTCCATTTGCTACACTCCAGTCGACCATGACCCTGATGTTGTGCGGGGTTTGTGTGTGACATTTTGTATCATGGCGAAAAAGAAACAAGACCCTGCGTCAGTGTGCAAACTAAAAACACGTTGCTAACGGACACAATCACAACACAAACATGTCTTCGAGTCGCGCTTTGTAGTGGTTGAATGTTTGTGCAAACACACGACGACGGTGAAGAACTGAGCGTGATAGACAACCGCACACCAAGATCGCGATCAAAACGTGGCTTAGTTGTAGTCCAAATGGGAAGTCTATTAGGTGTCCTCATTTGTCACGCACTAACGTACCTTTAACTTACGCAAACGCGCACGTGGTTGATGCGAGCATATGGCACGTGCAGCAGAGATTAAAACCATTGCATCGAGAGCTTTTTTATTGAGCTTTTCCACTACAAGGACGATGGCGGTTAGATGTGTGTGAAGAAGAATGAAATAATAACTAAAACTGTTACAATACAGCTTCATGATTTACTTAAAATTATTTAAACTTTTAAAAAATTAAGCAAAAACATCTGTTAGACAGCTTAATGCCAGGTTAATCTCCGACGTTTTGGAACATCAATTCACATTGCAAGCAATCTGCTGCTGCTGCTGCAGAACAAATCGCCCATTTACCGGAGGCCGGAATCAACAGGTGCTGCTATTCCTCTTCTGCATCGTTCAACGTATTCAACGTTAAAAACAAAAACCGTAAACGAAACCACCTACTTTCTTCTGCAAGCACCATCACATTTCCACAACCCTTACAACTTGTCTTGAAAGGCGAGGGCCTCCAGATTATTCCAAAGATGCTTCCCCATTTTGGCCGGTTGTTCTTGCAATCTCTTTCCCCAATATCGCCGACTGTCGGGAGAACTTACCTATCAGTTAAGCTTGATTGGTTTCTGTTTCTGTTCGGCGTGCAGTGATGCGTAATAACAGCATTTACATTTCATGCACTCTCCCTTCTACACCAGGCACAAAAACAAAGCCACTTTCTTTGCCAGGGCTAGCGATTCGGTTGCGAAAAAGCTAGCCGTTGTTGCCGTTTTGCGCGAACACACCCTCTTCCGTCAGACGATGATCGTGAGTCGAATGTTGTTGCTCAATATCATGTTGTTAGGTTCCCTCAAGTCTTTGTGGCTGCAGATTGCTGCACCATCTTTAACTCCACCAGTCTGTGTGTCTTCTGCTGTTTAGTGGAAAACTTTGCTCCGAAAGCACCAAAGATGATCTTCTTCTGCTTGGTAGAAGCAATAAAATAAACCGTCATGCTGCGGGGTGAGCCAAAATGAACAGCAAAATGTGATGTTCACGAACTTCAACATTGCGGCATCGGTTAGACAGGAAACGCAGTGCTGCTTCTTTCCACGTTCGATACGGTTTTTCTCTCTGTACGGTCCAAAAAACCGGTTCATAATATACAGGCTGGCTCTGGCTGGCTCGTAGGTTCGAGAGCATCGATAAGTAAAAACCGTGGCAAGCGTGGCGTTCGTTCCCGTGATCGAGTTTAGTTAGACGTCGATGCCTAAAGTTCATTCGCGAAATCGTGCGAGGCTTTGCTTGCTCTGCCCATCCTTCTCCATGTTGTTTTCAGTGCCACAGTTTTCGTTCGGGAAGGCACAATTGGGAAACGAGAAAAAGGAGATTGTCTTGTGCTGTTAATTTTAGAAGTAGCGCTCTTCCAAATAGACCAAGACCCCCGGGGGAGAAGAGTAATAAAAAAGTAACTTTGGCAATTCATGCAAATTTTTAATGGCATTGCCTTATTTAACACGATTCTTAGGTGCTCATCGAAACATATTTAAAACATATTTAGCAATTAAATGGGGTGTTACAAACGAGCTTTTTTCTGATTCATGTTACAGTTCGCCAAAGCAGAGACCCTGAGATACAAAACGATCGAATCGATAGCGAATTGAAATCATTGCAAAGTGGGAAAAAAGGTTCCCAACAAACAAGATTCTGTTCCCACGCCTTCAGACATCACAACACATCCCATCTCCACATGGTTAAGTAATTCATTTGCAGGGTTAAAATTCTGACTGCTAATGATGATGCTGATTTGTTTAAGCAAACGTACGCCCGTGTGGATGGGAATGATCTTGAAGCGAGGTTATGGCTTCAATAGATGCTCCAATCAAGCTGCTGTTTTAAAACGTTTAAAAAAGCAGGGATTTAGCTATACAAAAGTCTTCCTAAATCAAATTATCGTTTCCCAGCAGTTTAAACCATTCATAAGTCATGTAATAGCAATCTGTCATACGCCTGCATTTGAGTAAGAGGGACTCTTTCATTCGCAAAAACCAGACATCACATTAAACCTCCTTTTGCATCTCACTGCTTCTACAACAACACCAGCAAAAGCGAAGACTCATGGAAGACGACTCTATCGCTCTAATGCTAAAACGATAACCACACGAACACAATCGAAGGGTTGTTGTACAATGTAAAAAAAACGACGACGACGACGTCGCCAAACACTGTCCCTTAATCACCGGTTATTCAGATGATTTATGAGTGTGCAAAACGATGCACTTCTACTATTCTACTCGATGCCGGCAGTGCACAGGAGCATCTCGTCTGTTCGTGACACGAAAGACTGATCGTCGTCCATTGCTAGTGCATAGAAGGCGAAGACGTTTGGTGGTCCCCCCGGGAAGACTGGAGAAGCAATACGTGTGTTAACAAGCGCCCGTGGTATGTCTCGTCCTTCTACTTATGCTCTGCTGCTCGGTTCCGGAGAATTCATTTCGGAGGACATTTGACTGGAAAAAATAGATTTTGGGTTAGCTCAGCTCTACTAAAGCATTTTGTACATTTTCTTTAAGATGTTTATCGGCAGCAGCTTTAAGATGCTGGAGAAGAACGAATCAACGTGGTAAGCTATACTAGGACATATTTTCCTAATGCACAATCCACAACCGAATGTTCACACAGCTATTATACTACTTTATAAACGATGTCTAACAAATTCGCTTCTCGCCGAATTGCAGGCTAGTAGAGAGACTGTGTTCAAAAATATGTTGCGTCATTTGTATGCATCCTGGCAAACTGCATTCTGCTGCACAGCAAACCAATGCGCACCAACCGTTCAACAAACGGAAGTTGTTATGTACAGATTCAAAGAAAAAAATGCGAAAGAAAGAACCGTCAAACCGGAGCTGCTACGCTGCTGCTGGCGACAAACATATCAGCAGCCACATTTACATATTGGCAACATAAAATGCACATCCCGGCAGATGGCTGGTACCGGCTGAAAGGGTGTTTATTATGGCTGCCGCAAGCATCTTGTTGATGCCTTGAGATTGGTTACCTTCACACGAGGGGCCCATCTTCTTGTACACACGATGATAAAGCACCCCCAAACGAGTGAGTGTTTTTGGAGCAATAAAATAAGGCCATTTTTATGGTAAGATATGCATTTAATAAATTGAGTCACTCCGAGAAGGAGATGAACCTTCTTAATTGTAGTACCGCATAGCACAAGTTTATCATTTTACTTCACAAGAAACATTGGGCAAGCAACCACTCTTAGTTTTCCACTCCAATTGATGAATGGGTTGCGACGAACCCGGCGACTAAAATCACATTCTCCACTAGCAATTGATTGATTGGGTTCGCTTGAGAGAGGGCCTTGACATTTCATCATTTACACCATCTCACCGTTTGCATAAAACAAAACACCCCTCATCAAACCAAACAAATCATCAACAAAAGAAAGGAAAACTCCAGCTCAAAAATAAAAGTGTTGTATAATAAACGAGCTTCGAGCTCAGATCGATTAAGTGATGATTTTCAACGAAACAGTGAAAGAAAACCTCCAAACACGCCTCCATTACAATAAAAACACTTCTATTGACATTGCGATCATTTTATGCAACTCTGATAAAGCTACCGAACCGAGACGACGCGCAATCGGCCAGAGCTTTCAGTTTTTTTTTTGGAGCCTCCGGCAACAATTGCTGGTGTGTGAGTGTGTTTGTGTGTGGTTAAACAAAACATTCATTTTATTGATCCCCTTCACTTAAAGCAATAAAAATCGTATCATCCTCTAAATGGTGCACAATTAGCAGCTGCCAGGGGCTCACGACCACCTCCGGACATCATATTCCGGATTTTTACTTTCCGAAAGAAAAGGAAAATTCATTCGGCCCAATTATCCTAAACACATGCACACCCACCACCATATCTTTGGGTAGGGTCCGGGTTTTGCCGTGCCATAACAGCATCTCATTTCGAATAGGGGGGATCTCTCCTCACTCGTGGTTCAATTTATTTTCTCTCCAACCAACGCCAGCTGAAAAAGCTGGCCGAGATGTGTAGATATAAATCAATCCGGCAAGTACTAGGTATCTGGTTCGTTTCTACTGGTAAAGTTGCGTTTGAACGTGCTGTGTTAATTGCTTCTCGGCAGAAAGGGATGTTGAATAATTTATTACCAATGAAGAGTTTCAATATTTTGAGGCGCACACACCATCGGCAAAGTTGCTCCGGATGAAGATCATCGAATATGGATGCAATTTTTATTTTACATCTGTATAGAAACTTTGTTTAGAAGGGTCGTTTTACAGCTCGTTTTATAATAACGCTTTCATAACGCCCTTTAACCAGAAGCTAATGACTAGCGCGATCGATTCGAGTGATCCTGACAAACTCTCTCTCTCTCTCTGACTGTGAATTTTTGAACACCAACACCCCACACACTACGACGCAAACACACTATGCCTCGACATATATTCACCCGAAGGAACTCTTGGCAAGAGAAACGGACGTGTTAGGAGGACACGAGAGTCGTCGGTTGATGATCGCGTGCAGTTTGTGTAAACTCTGCTGTGTACATATGCAGCAGTAGAGGAAAAATGGGTGGATAATTTTTCCTCCGTCCACCAAGCGGAAAACAGATTACATGCAAAGAGGCATGGCTGCTGCTCAACGTGTCTGATAAATGCCGCTATTATCAAAATGTGTAATGCAGCAATTTATTCAGCGATAAAATATTCATTTAACCTTTTTCCCGCCTTTCCTGCGCTTGGGTGGAGAATGTTTCTCCGCTCGAGATCTATGGTGATGCACATTCGCGTTCCGAGCGTTTTAAGTCGATCCAGAGTTGCCGCTACCACCGGCACTAAATATATCACCACACAATATAGATCAGGGCTGGGGAGATGTAGTCTGGATTACTGGTGAATCGAAATCTTTCATCTTTCGTAAGCAGTACAAACATTCCGATGAAGCAATCGGCGCGTTTTCCCATCCTGTGCCGGTCAGAAGTGCATTTTCCAATCGAGGTTTTTCATCACACATATCAAAACATCGACTGACGCCGCCACACCGACTCCGGTTTGGTTTTCCCTGCTGCGGTTGATCGATTTCGTGATGTGTTTGGTTTGCTGTTTTTGCTATTTTTACCAATGTAAATAGCAGAAAAGATGGAGGGTGCCGGCTTTTGGGGCGTTTGTTTTGTGTAGTTCTGTTTAGAAAATGTGGCCAATCTGTGTGTTGTATGAAGCCAAACGGCAAAGAGTGTGTTATCTTTCGTTTGTTTGTCTACTTTCATGTGGTTTGCTGTGGCAGTTCAAGATGTGATTTATGTGTCTAGAAAAGCATGAGGTCACTTACAGAAACATGGAAAACAATCAAAGAAGGTCAGCTCTAGCGTATAAAGAAGTAGTTTGGTTGGATCTACAAACCATGACAAGAACCCTGTTACACAAATCATTAATCGGCGCGTTGTAATAGTTGTTATCTGAAAAGCCCATCGTCTACGTTTCTTCGTGCGCTTCTGTCGCAGACCAAACGGTACGATAACGAACCATGACAAGAGAACAGTAACGATCGAAATTGAATGTTCCCAGTCCACCACCACCGGGCCACCAGCACAGACCTTCTCTGAACCATATTTTGATCTCAATCTCTCGTGTCCATCACTCGAGCGGGAAAGAGGTTTTCCCCCGTTTGACGTTTCTCCACGGTGAAGGCGTGGACTGGACAAGACATAAATTCGGATGGCCCGTTGTTGCGATGTGCAAGCTTCAAAACGAAGCACCATTTTATCATAATCTATCCGGTACGGCTAAGAAAATGAAGACTAAAAACATCAAATAACGCATAGGCCGTGTCTTGGCGATGCCATTGGATAACCGCCGTCTCTGATGATGTCGCTGATGCGATTTCTCCACCCTCCACTGTTGAATGGAAAACATTATCTGCCTTTTCTTCCCATAATACCTCATAACGACGCAAGGAAC
>KZ062033.1:210951-240791 GCA_002091835.1 Anopheles maculatus | reverse complement strand
CCTCTCGTTATCCTCCTTCCGTTCCCGTTTGTCTTCCTCGTCGTAACTCTCCTCTTTCACCCGTCTTTATTAGGTTAAATTAGGTTAAGTTTATTAAGCGTTATTTTGTTAAGCCTCTAAGGCGAACAATAAAGTCATACATACATACATACATACAATAATTTCAGAAAATCAAATGTAATCGTTACAAATTGATGGAAAATACACCTAATGTTCGTCTGCCTCGTTTTTAGTACAAGCACTTGTTGAGCTTGTTGCAGATTGCCTACATTTAGGGGCAATACTGCTCGTTTGAATTTAGTACTGGCTGTCGCTCTCTCGTTGCTTCAAAAACAAATCTTAAACATAACAGACATTAGTTTCTAGCTGACTTCTATTATTTTTTTTATAAACTGCATTAAACTAAAGAAAATAAATATTTCAATCAATAGCGACTTACTTTAATTCAATTTAAAATAAGCAATAATTCAAAAGCAATTCTGTTTTTGATCGTTAGACGATAAATTGAATTGAATTGGCACCCTGCTGCTTGTGTGTCGGTTTGTGCAAAACATACATTCTTGGTCGCTTGGCATCCTTAACTGCATCCACACCCTTGTTGGCTGCAAGATGGTAGCAAGCTTGTTTTTCACCCTATATGCTAGTTTTGCTCGGGAAACGTACAAACCCCTCGTGAGCCCTTCCTAATCGCCTGTCAATTTCCTAACCTCCCCGGAAGACGACTTTGTTGCATTTCTTTAAGATGTTTTCCGCCGCTCGTTCTTTCCTTTGCCGAGTAGGGGTTGGATTCGTTCGGTTCGCATCAATGATGCAACAACGAAGCAGCTATCGAAGCATGAGAAATGCTACTTGTTGGAAAATCGTCGCGTGAGGACCTGTGCAGAACTCACCGTAGTTGGGAAGAACCTGAATGCTGGGAAGTATGACGAATGGGTGCGGTTGTAAAAAAAACAGAAGCGACAGAAGTTTGAACCGTTGTCCAGGGATCGGAGTCCAACTGTCCATCGGGTACTCGTGACTACGGATCTCGGGTGTTTCTCGGCGGATAAATTATGCAGCACCACAGCTCAGAATGTCAAAAAGCATGTCATACTACACATACGCTTGACGTGATCGAAGTCGTTCGCCTCACATGACAACGATTTTACGAGGGCGCGCGTCTTGGTGCCTCAGGAAAAAAAAACCTCGGTAAAGAAGAATCCCTGGTTGTCTCGTGTTTCCGTGACAGCAGCCAGCAATTCTTACGAAAGACTCCAACATACTCACAAACCACGAAACCACCACCCAGAGTTTTCTATCCGGTACGCTGGAGCTAGAGCTATTTTGTCGGCTTCCGTGCTAAACTCAACAGGATGTTGTGGTTAGTTGCATGTGTTCCTGCTCATTCTGTACGCTAGCATGCGGGAAAAAATTAACACGTAAAACAGGGCAAATAAAAGAAAGCGAAGCGCTCCAGGGAAGCTAGATCATTTATTATTCACCGGGACCATTATCTTCCCGTGCACCAACGTGATGGACGTGTTTTGCTATGTATTCGCACATAGGATGAAGGATACATCACAATCATTGCCCAGAGGTAAAATAAAATGTTAAATGTGTAAATTTAAAAACACAAAAACCGGCCACACTTACACGCGCTCAAGCTCTGTAGGTGGCTTATGACATTTTGTGACGGGTTTTCTCTCGTGCTACGTCTCCCACATGGGAATTGATGGTTCGGTTGTACTGATGGATTGTAACCGGAGCAGCTATCTCAAGACGGTGTGACAACTGCGATGACTGCGTGTGCTTGTGCCATTCCGGCTCCAAATTTATGTCCAACAAATTTGAATAATCTGATAGGATACAGGCAAGTGTCCGGACAAGACACTGAGGCACCGACGATTCCGAGGCGTTAAATGAAACGCAGACACGAGTTTTATTGAACTGTGAATTTTGCAAACTTCCTTTTTAGGTGGTTTTCCCTCGCCTTATTTATATAACGGAAATTCCTTTTTGTGGGCCGACAATCGTCTCACTCGGCGGTGGTGGAAAATTAATCTCCAAAAAGCTTTCACATTGTTTCAGGCTTGTGCTTTGTGGTGCAATATTTTCTCTGCCGTGTTTATAATAATTCCCACAATTCGATATGGTTCTGCATACATATATTTCATTTTGCCAAGCTGCAGCGAATCGAAATCCACCACCAGAATGAACCATTGTTACGCGTTGTTTTGTTTCGGGCTTACAGTTTTTTTCCTCTACTCTTTCGGTGGATAAATTGTTAAGCCCTTTTACTCGCGTTTTCCTCTTCATTTATAGACAAAGCCGGCAAAGAGAGAGAGTGAGAGAAACTGGTTAACTAGCCCTTGCCGGGCTTAAAAGGCTTCGAATATTTTTCGGGAGGAGGTTTTCCACCTGCTTTTGGTTTTCCAAAAATATTATCGCACCGAGCGAGAAGCTTGATCGAAGTTTTGGTTTTTATACAAAACCAACCCCGTCCAACCCTGTCCGATAATCAAGTTTGTCGGAGGCGCTTCTCGATAGAAAAAACAATCCGCTTTTGATGTGGTTTAAAGGGGGCCTTTGGGATTTGTGGCTCTGTGTGTTGTTTCTTCCTCTTCTTCGGACACGTCCCGCCACCCTACGATGGCGTTCCTGGTTGCATATTTTCTCTCTCTCTGGGTTCTGATCGTTATATAAAACTGTCGGTTTTGTGCGCTGCAAGTATCGGGTTTATTTTCGGTAATCCTGGGCTTTTGAGGGCGGTTTTTTCCAGCAAGAAAATAAAGCTTGATTTAATAAACAGAAAAGTGGTTTTGTGACTAAATACCACAACGAAGCGCTCTAGCAGCCGCCCTTTGCCTTTTTCCACAGTCCGGAAAAACATGGTCCAGCTGGAACGTTTGGGAGTAAAAAAGTAACCAGCCCGTACTCAAATTCCAATCGCGTGCCACTGCAAAACCGTGTGGCCAGTTTCGTGTTGCGTGCCAAAACCGCGGATCGTGGTGCAAAATTCCTTCACCAGCGCGCGTCACAGCTGAAGCCCGGTTTGTCGGTTTTTCCGCTGGTGGAAAAGTTTCCACAATATTGTAGCCCGGCTAAAAGGCGGTGAACGATGGTACGGAATGTGACATTTTCCGGGATTAAGCTAGCCGAAAGGGATTGAGTAAAGTATTTAGCGGTGATCTGGCAGTGGGTCTTGGATTAGAGGTTTTGAGTTTTGGGATAATATTGAAGACAAAAAGACTGGTAAACTAAATTATCCTTAACTCATTATACGGATCAAATTATTAAAAACCTTGAAAGGACATTATTACACATTCTGAGCTAAAAATCAAGTAATCCATATGTTTGTTTTGGTTAAACTATTATTGTTATACTCATTGTCAAACTACTGTGTTTTTGGATAACAATTTTAAACAATCTAAACAGGCGAATCAAAGGGTGATTCCCATCTCTTTGGCGAAGTCGAACAAAATTCGCGCGTATTCGTAGTCCTTCTGACCCGAGATGTCGCACTCCAGGGGATCTTCCTGTAGCCCGAACGGCTGTCAGTAGTCTGTTTTGCCGCCTCGAACTCCATGCAGAGGATGTGCTCAAAGTCTTGGAATCCGTTGCTACAGCTACAAAGCTTAGAGTCGGCCCTGCCTATACGTTGAAGATGTGGATTCATCGCATAATGGTTCGACATGAGTCTGAACATCATGCGACTGAACGCATGATCTAACGGGAGCCTGTGAAACCAGGGACGCATGGATACCTGTGGTGAGACGGAATATATTCATAGTATGATGCTGGATCACTGTTTGTTACAACAAAAATTGTCGAAAGATGTTTAAGGAAGATCATTGAAGGATAGCCCTAACTCAGCAGACTTACCATATAGGAAGTCGTGAAAAGTTTACCGATCTGGGGTCAAAAGTAAGCACCGAAAACAACATAGACGCTGGTTATACCGGTCATATTATAGACTGAGGAAACTTCTTCCCTCAAAATATCTGCTGCGGCGGACGGAATCGGACTGAAAAAAAAACGAAGTTCCACGACTCAAATATACCTCTGAGACATGGATCCCCTCCAAAACTAACGAATTCTTCTTAGTCGCATTAGAGAGGAAGAAAGGATTTTTAACACTTCGTGAATTCTACGAGCTGTTCGGAGGTCTCACCATCGTGCTGCGAATTAAATTCGCCAGGTTCCGGTGGGCTGATCATGTCACGAGATTGGCACCGGACGACCCAACCCAACTGAATTACGAGGCCGATAGGACTAGATTGAGGATCAATGCGACGAAGACAAAGTACCTGCTTGCAGGAGGCTCTGACTGTGATAGAGCACGACTCGGAAGCAGAGTATTGGTCGAAGGCGACGATCTTGAGGTAGTAGAGGAGTTTTGCTACCTTGGCACGATCGTAACTTGGGATAACAACGCAAGCAGCGAAATCCGAATGCGCATTGTTCAGGGGAATCGGGCTTCACAAACTCCTGAGATCCAGAAGGTCTGGTAGTCCACTACGGGCACGAGTCCTGGACACGAGTCAGACCTGAAGGAGATCGGATGCAATCATGGACCGTGTTTCCTGGAGATCGATTGGACATCAGGCCATGTCTATTAAACGTGATCCTTAAGAGCATGCCTTTTAGTCCGTCTACATGGACACAGGAAACGTCTTTCTTGGCCTAACGACCTCTTAGGTCATCCCTTTTTTGCCATTTTTGGCTTACTAGACTTATTGTTACCGCATAGTTGGATAGTCAGTACTCACTATGGGGGAACGGCCCAGATGAGACTTGAACCACGGTCCTGCCGTGTGAAGACCGGCGCCGCTGTCGCAACTTCGGTCCCTGGAAACGTGGAGCGTGGTAGGCTCAAATAGAGATGGAGTGATGACGTTGATGCGCCCATCAGAACGGCCGGGATATTGGACTGGCAGACGACGGCGTTACATCATCAGCGATATCGAGAATTGTTGCAGCAGGCAAAGACCTCGAAGCGATAGCAGCGCTTGACAGGCAAGTAAGACAGTCCCAAGACGCTAGCGCTAATTGTAAACATGGAATAACCTGGATCGACTCTGTAATACGCATGCTGTTAGTGTTAATATTTCATCACCCGTAACATTAATTTACGCTTCACTATTAACAATGCAAAAATTGTTGCAAAAGAAGAACCTCCTACTAGTGATCTATCACGACTCTTTATTTGATTTGGATCATAGCATGCCTTCGCAATCGTAAACCCACTTCACTAATGATCTTTTTTTATTGCTCTGGCTTCGTATGTCGGCGATAGTGATCGTGTAGTTTGATTTCACACATGAAATGAAGCTTCTTTTTAGTTCTGTTCTCATGTTTACTCCTCTTCTCATTTCACATAGCATCAACCCATGTGCACTGAGTTTTATTACTCGATTTTTATGTTACAGCCTGTGTTTTTGTCGGCAAAGAATGGCCGACTGAGAACCCTTGTGTTGGATATCATTTTCCACCCATTTCGCTATGCACATTGCACTGATGCTGATAATGGGGGTTTTTTGTGTTCGTTTAGTTTCTTCTGCACCACAAGATCTGTGTGGAGCGATTTTCATTTCCCCGAGACCGTGAGGAAGACAGACGTTTTGCACGTTTGCTCGACTCTTTTATTATATGTTAATCAGTTTAGCCACAAGCTAATAAGCTCCACGTTGCATACATTATACGCTCCCTCTTTCCCCGTGTGCCAGAGCTGTAATGCGGTGTTTCTTTATGTCGTTGCTATGTTACTCCTTTCGGACAGGTATAGCATTACTTGGCCGATGGTGAAGGGCCTCGCTCACCACACTCGACGCTAATTTTCCTTAGCGAGATAGGGCGTGCATCTCCCGGGTATGATGTTGCACCAATCCCACCACCAGAAGGGTTTTGTGTTATCTTACAGGGTACATCTTTCATTTCTCGCCAACAAAAATGCCATCGCCAGGGTTTTGCGCTCGTTGCGTTACCGGTGTTGCCTTACGAGGCCGCGGGCCATTTTTGCGGATGTGAACAGCGAGTACGGTCGGCCGGGTTGTTTTACCCTGGTGATGGTCCGATTTGTTCGTGGTTGGCCAATTCTGCATCCGGCCGGCCATCCTCTGTGCAGGGGAGTTGGGAGCGAACAGTGGAGGAGTAATAATATTTTGCAACACATATATTACAAGCATGTTGCGGCACGTACTCATTGTTGGTTGTGATAGCCCTCGGGGAAGACACACCTTGAAATGGGAAGGGATGTTTGTGGAGTTGGAGTCCTGTGTTTTTGGGGAAAAAATTTATTAAATTACGCTAGAGAATGTGATTATAATAATGTTTTTTTAAAGAAAATATATTCTGAGTTCAGTAACAGAGCTTTATGGGCTAATTCGAGGACATTTGTAGAGCTTGAATATAGTCAAAATGCAGTCTAAAGTAGCTCCATAGAGACTATTGGTAAAATAAGCGTTGTTTGAAGCTGAAACAAGAACTCGTTTTTGCATAAACTATCCTTAACTGAACTCTGGAACTGGAACCCATCCCCGTAAGGGGCATCCAGCGCACTTGATATCTTGATGACCATCATCAGCTTCCTGCCGAGGATGAAGATTTATGTTTCCTGCCACCCTGGTCCGAGCGAGAGTTGGGTGTAACTTCTGATAGTGTGACGTCGAAAAAATCCCCAAAGCACTGCCCTCGGGACCTTACATTTGTAGTGTTTACGTGAGTGGGTGAAAATATTTTTCCACTCGTGCCACGTCCCAGGGTACGAAAAGGTTCGCTAGAAACAACAGTCAATCTGAACCGCCAACAAAAGTGTATGCAAAATGAGCAAAACGGGAGCAAAAATTTGTGCTGGAAATATTTCACAATGCACCATCGGGAAATAGCAGAAAATAATCCGTCTCAAGTAGTGTCCGGCAACGCTGGGAAATCTCGTCCCAGTTGTGTTTTGGTTGGTTGGTTGGTCATTGTAAAATCTTGCGCTCGTTGCGTTACCGGTGTTGCCTTACGAGGCCGCGGGCCATTTTTGCGGATGTGAACAGCGAGTACGGTCGGCCGGGTTGTTTTACCCTGGTGATGGTCCGATTTGTTCGTGGTTGGCCAATTCTGCATCCGGCCGGCCATCCTCTGTGCAGGGGAGTTGGGAGCGAACAGTGGAGGAGTAATAATATTTTGCAACACATATATTACAAGCATGTTGCGGCACGTACTCATTGTTGGTTGTGATAGCCCTCGGGGAAGACACACCTTGAAATGGGAAGGGATGTTTGTGGAGTTGGAGTCCTGTGTTTTTGGGGAAAAAATTTATTAAATTACGCTAGAGAATGTGATTATAATAATGTTTTTTTAAAGAAAATATATTCTGAGTTCAGTAACAGAGCTTTATGGGCTAATTCGAGGACATTTGTAGAGCTTGAATATAGTCAAAATGCAGTCTAAAGTAGCTCCATAGAGACTATTGGTAAAATAAGCGTTGTTTGAAGCTGAAACAAGAACTCGTTTTTGCATAAACTATCCTTAACTGAACTCTGGAACTGGAACCCATCCCCGTAAGGGGCATCCAGCGCACTTGATATCTTGATGACCATCATCAGCTTCCTGCCGAGGATGAAGATTTATGTTTCCTGCCACCCGAGTCCGAGCGAGAGTTGGGTGTAACTTCTGATAGTGTGACGTCGAAAAAATCCTCAAAGCACTGCCCTCGGGACCTTACATTTGTAGTGTTTACGTGAGTGGGTGAAAATATTTTTCCACTCGTGCCACGTCCCAGGGTACGAAAAGGTTCGCTAGAAACAACAGTCAATCTGAACCGCCAACAAAAGTGTATGCAAAATGAGCAAAACGGGAGCAAAAATTTGTGCTGGAAATATTTCACAATGCACCATCGGGAAATAGCAGAAAATAATCCGTCTCAAGTAGTGTCCGGCAACGCTGGGAAATCTCGTCCCAGTTGTGTTTTGGTTGGTTGGTTGGTCATTGTAAAATCTGTACCCCATTATGGTTTGAGCGTATTATTGTTTCGCTGTACATGGACGGCGAAGCAAATCCTTGTCCGGAGTGACGCCGAATGGTCCGAGTGCTCGAATCCTGACTAGTGCTTTTTTGAATCCATGGTAACCGTAAGTCCTGGTGAAAAAAACACACACAACTCTAGCGCTGAAAGGTCTGATACATGTGTGTGCGCTCGGTCGTGTGAGGTTAGGTTTTTAAACTCCACTGCACTGGAAGGTAGTTGTTGGAGATTTTTCGCAATGCCACATACAGGTTGGGGATATGATTTTTTTCCACCTCCTAAGTGCCTCAATTGTGCGAAGCATTATGAACATAAATCCTTCCATAATCGGCACTGGACTGGGCTTGGTTTGTATTTTTATTTCCTTTCAAGAGCTTACCGTTTTGGAAAACTCGCCAACGGTTTAACTTCCCATCCAGTTGTATCGCCCACCGAGCTCATGTTATACCGAGGTTATAACAAACGTCAGTAGAATATCGCATCTCCGCACGTTGCCGCACGTGTGCATCGAAACATGTCCATCTGATTTCCGTTTAATCGCACTCCAGGAAACGCTGGACGTGTTGGTGGGCGATCGCCCAACGGAGGCAAGCTAATGGAGGTCACCCTTGGGTCGTTAAAATCTGCGATAAAAGCTTAGCCCGCAGCGATTTAATGTGTGAAAATGGTAATAACAAACAGCAATCGCTCCAGCCCGGTGGCAACGAGTGTCGTAAAGATACGGTTTGCTGCACAAAACCCCCGGTCTGATAGTGGTCATCGATAGTGGTGCAGGTTCTACGGAAGTTCGTAGAAAATGGGCCACGTTTAGATCGTTTACGAAGATAGATTGGGATGCGTAACGGACTTTGATTGGAGTGGTTTGCAAGCGAAGATGCGAAGAGAAGCAGTTAAAAGGGTTTTATTGCGCTCACTGTACTGAAGCAGCCGATGGATGGATGTATCACATTACATCGTAAATGGACAAATAAGCATAATGTTTTGTTTATTCAGTAGGGTTAAGCTACTTAAGGTGAGCTTGCTGGGCTGAGCAAAGCTTCCATTCAGCTCGGGTGATGATAGAATCCGTCCCGTAAATTAGATTAATTTGCTAGCTCAACACAAACACAAGCTTTTTGATCTTCAGGTGGAAATAGGGTGGTTTAGGGAACGTATTTATATAAATCATCTGTTTTTGATTAGGAAAATATAACAATGAAGTAATAAATACAATAATATGTCAATAATATAATAAATAAGTAAATTAAAACAAAAATAAAAGCGAATCAAGACATAACATTGAAAAAAAAAACATAAATAGAAGATAAAATAATTAAATAAATAGACTATAACATAGAGAAATCAATTTGAAAACTTAAAAATAATTTCAAAACTAAAACATACGAAAGGTACTTGTTAAAATACAACAAACTGATGAAAAAACTAATTAAAGACAATCACGAATCAAACAAAACAAACAGTTTTTAAGTAAGAAATAAGCAGAAAGACATCTAGACTAACCATTCTAATCATTTTAATCCTTAATAATGAAGAGTAATAAAGCCAACTCTTCTTAAGTCTCGTTCCGTTTTTATGTGTCTTCAATCTCTTCATGTTTCTTAGTGTCTACCCTAATGTTTTCTGTACAATTAACTTCTCGCTTCTCGTTTTTGGTAGTTTTACGTAACTTTAGTACAATTATTATCTAAAATTAGCACTAAGAAAGCGTTAAGTTAAAGCACGTTTCAGCCTATCGGTAGATAAAAGAATTTTAAAGGAATATGTAAAACAAATTTTAAGGAAAAAACGCTTCATGCTTAACACTTCTTTTCCTGGAATTTAAGTCTTTTCTCTGTGCATTTTTCTGAGGATTTTGTTGCTCAAAGGTTTCGCCACACAGAAAGCCAACGATCGTAGATTTAGTCATTTTCCCTCGATGAACCTTCTGCGTTCGATTAGTAGCGAACACGGAAAACCCAAAGAGAAAAACAACAATAGGGCGGTAACATTTCCCTCTGACGAATGTGATTCGTGGTCTTACTATACATTTTTCCGGCCAAATACATTTTCTCTTTTTTTTCGCTTCAAAAATAGTTTCTTCTTGTGGTTAAGGATGCGAGTCGTCCACCACTCCTTAAAAACGTAACTCCAAAAACTGATCCGATTGCTCACTCTGCTTCGTATGCGAGTATAGGTATAGACGCTCGTGTTGGTCCCATATCCCATTCGGCTAGGAAGTGCGTAGGGAAGTGTGCCCGAGCTATATGCAAATGTTGGTCTCGCATCAGCTGTGCTGACGAGCTTTTCTCCGCCGAGTTTGGAAGAGCTTATACCTGTGAGACATTTTGAAACGCCCATCACTTGTTGCATGTATGCTTTTGGGAAGCAGGATGAAGCAGACAGAAAGAGAGAGAGAGATAAAGAGAGAAGAAAGGTATCATCTCATCATCTCATATCAGGGTGCAGCATCAGGAATGATGAAAGTTTAGCGTGACGATAAAATACATACCACGTGCGATCGCATATGCGTGCTCCATAAGTAAGAGAGTGAATAAGAGAGAGAGCGAGAGTGAGAAAAAAGGAACAAAGATTCAAAAGAAAAAAGGGTGAAACAATGCTCCACCCACTGGCCGAAAAGGGGAGGGCTTTTGAAATGTTTGTTTTGAAAGTTATTTGCTTCTTGACGTTTGTTTAGAGTTGTAGCAAACATGTAAGCGAAAAGCTAATAAAGTTAAGGATAATTTACATCATTCGCTGACTCCTTGAAATGTCCTATAATACAAGGCTCCAATATCAAGTTGTATCATTCCAAATGACAACTAGCAAAGCACGTGGAAACTTGTTGCTACTTGGATGACTTTTTTTCGAAACTTTTCTTTTTCTTTCCACATGCGCACACCGAATGCTCCCCAGCTTGAGTGGGGAGCTACCGCGAATGTTCCAGTCATCTCGCTCTCGCACAGCACCAGAGCTTAACAAACAAACAAACAAATACTTGGCAAAAGCTTTGCGCAAGTCCCCCACCGTCCAGAAGCATATAAAAGCTACCCCGGACTGCTTGTATCGTTCGCGTGGGGAAGCATTATGTACTGCTCCGGAAGAAGCTTCGTGTGCTTGCGGTGGTTTGTTTTGATTCTGTACGAACTGCTGTGGGCCTCGGTGCGTGTGCAGTACTGCTCGGGTACGCTAGTATTGTTTCGGAGTTCGTACCGGAAGCTTGTGCGACTGTCCGGTATGTGCTAGGTGCTGTCGCGTTGTTTCAATCGCGTAGGCCCTTTCACACATTCGCGGCCTGAAAGACCAAGCTAATGAAGCACGGCACGGCAGCAGCAAGTAGCTAATTCATCAACATGATTTATCGCTTCCGCTTCGGGGGCTTTTCACGTCGCGAGATTTGATGACATCTCGGCCTGAAGGGGGAGAGAAAGTTGGTTATGATTGTACACAGATTGAATTTGGATTCATTCATTGTAACAGCCGTGGTTAGGAATGGGGGGTTTTCGGGAGTTTAGGGATGAGTAAGGAATTGGGTTAGTATAATAAGACACCCTCAATGAACCGTATGATTCGAGAGGCATGAAGACTTAGATTTGAATAAGATGATGGGCTTAATGAGCTTACTAGAATCACATATTATAGAGCCTGATTGTAGTAGGAATCGTAGCCAAGACGTATTAGGATCTCTGATACATCAATATACCTTATAGACATCTACAACAAGGCGTCTTCAAATATCTTCAAAGTGTTCATGACATGCATATGATAAAGGTGAATTCCTGATAGTAGTTTGCACAGAATTTGGTTAAAGCATTGGTGAAAATTACCAAGAAGGTCCAAAGATTTTGGCTATAAAAGTTACTCTTCTATCTCTATTGGCTGTAAAAGTCACCTGATCTCCTATAATAATCACTGTACCAGACTAGAATTTGATTTTGAAGTCCTAAAAAAATGTCATAATACTTATAAGCAAGTGGTTTAGCAATAGGAGCTCTACTTGCGATCCCTTCCGAGGCTATACAGCTCAACAGCTACGTAATTTAAGTCAAGAATATCAAGAGTTACTGGTTGTTTCAATCGCGTAGGCCCTTTCACACATTCGCGGCCTGAAAGACCAAGCTAATGAAGCACGGCACGGCAGCAGCAAGTAGCTAATTCATCAACATGATTTATCGCTTCCGCTTCGGGGGCTTTTCACGTCGCGAGATTTGATGACATCTCGGCCTGAAGGGGGAGAGAAAGTTGGTTATGATTGTACACAGATTGAATTTGGATTCATTCATTGTAACAGCCGTGGTTAGGAATGGGGGGTTTTCGGGAGTTTAGGGATGAGTAAGGAATTGGGTTAGTATAATAAGACACCCTCAATGAACCGTATGATTCGAGAGGCATGAAGACTTAGATTTGAATAAGATGATGGGCTTAATGAGCTTACTAGAATCACATATTATAGAGCCTGATTGTAGTAGGAATCGTAGCCAAGACGTATTAGGATCTCTGATACATCAATATACCTTATAGACATCTACAACAAGGCGTCTTCAAATATCTTCAAAGTGTTCATGACATGCATATGATAAAGGTGAATTCCTGATAGTAGTTTGCACAGAATTTGGTTAAAGCATTGGTGAAAATTACCAAGAAGGTCCAAAGATTTTGGCTATAAAAGTCACTCTTCTATCTCTATTGGCAATAAAAGTCAACTGATCTCCTATAATAATCTCTGTACAAGACTAGCATTTGATTTTGAAGTCCTAAAAAAATGTCATAATACTTATAAGCAAGTTCCGTGGTTTAGCAATAGGAGCTCTACTTGCGATCCCATCCGAGGCTATACAGCTCAACAGCTACGGGTAATTTAAGTCAAGAATATCAAGAGTTAGTGATCCAAGAACTCTTGAAGATGTAGAGCCTCGAATGAAGACCTACTAAATAATAATCAATAATGCAGTTGCTATAAATAATAATGCTTTGGTTCAATAATAAATATACCATAATTATACGTACTTCTTATCTTATCAACATTCTTATCTTTACTCTCCTTGAAAGTAAAACAAAATCCAAAGTCTTAAGTACTTGATTTGTTCATTCACGCCCCTAGGACACCTCACGGTGTCATACAAACATCGTAAGTTGTCATGTCCATCCATCACGAACCATTGCACCCAGAGCTAACAGTATGTCCAAAGAAACCTCAGAAGAAGCAGAAAAATTATCATAACAAAACCACCAAGAAGAATATAAATTCTCCAACCACCACACGCCGGTGGTGGTCAGAAATTATGGCATAAATCGCCAACATGCAACCCTCCTACCGAAAGGTACCTCACGGCCGGCACAACTTCCCAGCACAGTTATGCTTACCTTAATGTATTTATGCATTATTTTTTAAGCACCGGGCACACCGGAGTAGGCGCAACATTTCTTCCGCACCTTCACGGGCAAAAAAAAGAAACGTACGTATTTCGGTGCTAATGAGGCCGTTGGAACCGGTCCCGGAGAACCCGGTGCTGTTGTCGCTGCTAAAGCCGGTGGCGCGCGCTGACACGATTTATGAGTCCAGGTGATTAACCGGCGCGCCGATGTTGTCCGGGTCCGTTTGCGAATCGGATGCCCAGAAAAGCGGGGCGGGCGACGACGATACTTTCGCCCAGGGTTAATGAGTGGAAATGTGTCAGTAGTTTCGGGACCGGTTGTGTGGAGATGTTTTTTTTTGCTGTAACTCACGTCTTTAACATAAATTTCGTTACGCCTTTCGTAGGTGCTGAAAGACTCGAACTTCTTTGCGAGATTATCGAGTTGCGGTGGGGCGTGAAGAAGAAATAAATGAACTTAAGAAGTTTGGAGTTGGTGCGTCAGTAAAAAGTGAGGTTAGAATGTCTGCATTTCTGTTTCATTTGAGCTACATTTTACCTCACAATAGTAAAAGCAATATTGTTGCGCTTGGTACATCATCATCTGTTACAGATAGTACCTATAGGAGCTTCGGTAGGCCTTCTCCAATGAACCGACGCTGACAAGTTTGCAATATCGCACACAGCCATCGTCACCGTCGTAATGATCCAAATAGGGTAATCAACCGCAATTGTCCACCACCGTTATGAATGCAGGCGTCACCTTTGCACTGCATCCGTACGCATTCGTTACCAGGCACCGGGCTCGTGCTTCCCGAGTTACAGCGGCGAGTTACAGCTACAGCCATGATGCATCCAACACCCAGCTCAACTCAGTCGCTGCTATCGAATAGTTATGCTGATTATTAACAGTCGACCGACTACTGTTCCCATGCTCTGTCCTCGCTTCCATATAACACCTCCCCTCCTCAACTACCTGGTTTAGACAAAACGGTGTATGGAGCGTACATTTTCTCGTGATAAAATCAATCCTCACCGCACGACAAACTCTGCAAACGAAGGCAAATACGGTGCCTAGTTCCCGCAGGTGCTACGCTCGGAGGCGTTATTCAAAACGGTCGTGCGTTGGGGATGTGTGGCGTCTAATTGAATTTGATCAAATGCAGCAAATATAGATTTCCCCTGGGCGGCTTTTACTTCGTGTTGCGTAAGACGGCACGCGATTAATTAAGGCGTGCGTTTCTGGTTTTGCGGAAAGAACACCCTTCTACGTGGCTCGATTCGACTCGACTCGCCTCGTTACAGGATGTCGCTTTTCGTACGCAGCGTACAATGTGCGGACTCGCATCCATGAAGTTCGTAGGCTCCCCGATGGTAGGCTTTCTCCAGTGCAAAAAACAGTGGCCAAATATTGACGCAACACGAAGTGCCGCATGGTGGAAAGTTGTCGCTAAGATAAATATGAACTGTCATCGTGCTTTGATGTGTCAAACGCTACTGTCAAACTCCATCGGGTGCGATGGTGCGTTGATGTTTACGCTAGTGATTACCGCACGAAGGATTCTCCAAAGTGATTTTTGTGTTTTTTTGTTGTGGAGTCCTTAATCTTGGCTTTTTTTAAGACTGACAGTACCGTCAGCAGCTGGAGCTAATTTTGTCATCTGAAGACGCTTTTGGAGTGATCTGGAGAGAGAGAGAGTGTGAGTGACATTATTGGTACACTTGTACACATCCTTCCACTGTTCACACACACACACACAGACAAGTGGATCAAATGCAGCAAATATAGATTTCCCTTGGGCGGCTTTTACTTCGTGTTGCGTAAGACGGCACGCGATTAATTAAGGCGTGCGTTTCTGGTTTTGCGGAAAGAACACCCTTCTACGTGGCTCGATTTGACTCGACTCGCCTCGTTACAGCATGACGCTTTTCATACGCAGCGTACGATGTGTGGACTCGCATCCATGAAGTTCGTAGGCTCCCCGATGGTAGGCTTTCTCCAGTGCAAAAAAGAGTGGCCAAATATTGACGCAACACGAAGTGCCGCATGGTGGAAAGTTGTCGCTAAGATAAATATGAACTGTCATCGTGCTTTGATGTGTCAAACGCTACTGTCAAACTCCATTGGGTACGATGGTGCGTTGATGTTTACGCTAGTGATTACCGCACGAAGGATTCTCCAAAGTGATTTTCGTGTTTTTTTTGTTGTGGAGTCCTTAATCTTGGCTTTTTTTAAGGCTGACGCTTTGCAGTCAGCAGCGTCAGCAGCTGGAGCTAATTTTGTCATCTGAAGACGCTTTTGGAGTGAGCTGGAGAGAGAGAGAGAGTGTGAGTGACATTATTGGTACACTTGTACACATCCTTCCACTGTTCACACACACACATAGACAAGTGTGCGTATCTAAAACTAGCTCATGACTTTTTTCCACCAATTTTCGCCCAACTTGTACAACCGGTGTGACTACACCGGCAGTACGGCAGGACTAGCTGCTTGAGCTGCTCCACTTGGCACGCCGGGTGTTCGGTTGGTCCTGGATTCGGCGGGACAAGTTTAGAAGAGCAAAAATTTAATTAAAACGAATTCGTCAAGCGGGCCTACTCTCATTACGAAACCGTGCCGGTTAAAAGCTTTCCACCGAACGAGGCTTGTTAGATGAAGTGAACGGCTCGTGTCCTTGTGTACCATGTCAACCAACCAAACACACACACACCGAGTCACACGGAGACACACCATACATACATCGCCCAATGCTTGAACAGTGTTGCGCCCTCGAGGGGACACGGAGAAGGACATCAACGCCGATGCGACAGAAGGATTACACTTCAACATTGTTGCTGTCCCGGGGTTGCCCACCCAAACACCCATTCCCCGGCTTTTGGACGCGTAGAACGAAGGGAAGGATTGTTGAAAAAGTTGTTCATTGGCGAAGTATTTTTTAATTTGCTACTGCCGAGTCGAGCCGAGCACTTCGCCCACACCAGATGCTTCTTAATTAGGATCTGTTCTTGCTTTTTTTTGTTGTTGCCCCGTGCTTCAAGTATTTTGATGGAGCGTTATGCGTTTTTTGGGGGGATATAGAAAGGAGCACATTACATGCTGTTTTGGACG
Organism: Anopheles maculatus; assembly: GCA_002091835.1. Taxonomy (NCBI): domain Eukaryota; kingdom Metazoa; phylum Arthropoda; class Insecta; order Diptera; family Culicidae; genus Anopheles; species Anopheles maculatus. Next base: position 224,362 of record KZ062033.1, on the reverse strand, counting down.
GAAGAAAACATTGAGTATGTTGTTGTGAGAGCCGAAAGCAACAATGCTAGAAATATAGTAAAAAATACTAATTATTAATGTGATCAAAGTGAATAGCGAGAGCTTGCAGCTGTTTGATCACAGATGGCGCTGTGTGTAGTTTGAGGGTGTTGTGTACTAAAAGTAGGATAGTGTTCTTGGTGGATTAGTTGGAGGAAATAGGGTCCAACTGATTCTCTTAGATTTAGACTAGGATTCAGTTGGTTGTATCTGAATACAACAATTGGAACAAATTGTGGATTTCTCACGCTTCCTAAATAGTATCACAATGAAGCTCTGTGACAACACAATGCCCTTTAGTGCGAGTTCCAGGCTTCCGGAAATTAATAATTTCAACACATCACCTCCAACCTCCAATTCTTCCAGAAACAACAATTCAATGTTTCTTTCCACTATACGTCGATTAAGGGTTGATTCCAAAGCGTTGACAGGCGCTCAATACTACCAAGGTCGTCACAGAAAGTGAATCATGTCCATTGTTTTTGTTTCTCTCCGTTTTTAACCCCACTTTTCTGTAACAGAGTGTGTCTCCAGAGTTGTCAAACAATCAACGGAGGAAGTTTGCATGGTTGTTCAGTATTTTCGACTTTTCCTGATCTTTTTTTCTCGTCTCCTTCCGAATCGCCGTGCTATCATGAAATCTGCCTTTCAAAATTGCCACCCGACGAAGACAACGACGACGACGGAGAACAAACAACAAACGATACAATTAACAGGTCGGTGGATTGACAGGAGCGTGCGGAAAAGCGTAAACGGTTCGGTGGCAGAGTATCCGGCCGGAGATTCTTGCCCGTCTGTCGATTGTTCGGACAAATTATCGAACAGAAAAAGGGTCTCCCTCTCGTCGCGCGTTGTTGTTTTTGCTGCCCGGTTGTCTTCAGCCGGCAGCTTCCAAACGGTAACAAGGGAATGTCCTTATTATGAGTTGCTCTGTGCGGGTGAAATGGAAGGGCGCTTTATTGGAGGGAAAACTGAGGTTACGAAATCTGATGAACGACGCTGACATAATCGAGACATAACCACCCAACGCTTGCTTCCTTCCTTCAGCCAGTTGTTGATGTTGTTGTGTTGTCACCGATATCTCAACTCCCCAAGCCTCCCAATCCTGATTCCATTGTCGAAGCGATTGCTTAAGTAAATGAAAAAAGTATTCGCCAATTTATCTCGCTGAACGGAACGGAGCGCTGATGATCCGCCGCATAAGATTGGGGGGGCCTACTGTGTGCTTTTTTTTGTGTCCCACTTCCTTTCGCAACTACAAAACGTCTCTTAAAAACTACGTCGCCGACCGGGCGCCTCCTTTTTGACAGGGATGTGTAACCTTTGGTGTGTTGCCTGGTTGAGCTAGAGAATGTCTGAAGTTGACGAGTAAAAGGGGTTAAATTAAATTTTGTTTACTGCTTATTAAATTCTCTTCTGCTCTGTGGAAAAAAGTGTGGTTAATTTAATGTTTGGTCACCGGGAAGGACCTCCTATGAAGGATTGATGAAGAGCTGCTTTAGTAGGCTTGTTTAACACGTGGATGGTAAGAGGATTTTTTTTTTTTTTTATAGCGGCTTTGGGTCTCATAGACCTCATTCGCCTCTTTTCTGTCTATTGTTACATGTGTGGTACAACTATTGCGAGTGTGGCTAATCTATTACATGAAATTCTTATATTGGTAAAACTATTGTGCGTTGGATTTAAATTTCTCGGTACAGGTTGCTGATGCGTAAAAATCGGGTGAGGCGGTTCTGCTGTTGTTTGTCGGGTGATAGTATGATGGCTAGGTCGGTATCAAGTTGGCAGGTGGCTCGGTGTGTAGTGTATCCATGGCAATCGGTAAGGATGTGGCGGACCGTAATGTCGACGCCACAGAAGCTGCAAAGTGGTGGACTGGATCTATCGAGAAGGTAGGAGTGTGTCAGGCGGGTGTGACCGATGCGAAGGCGGGAAAGGACTCGTTGGATGTGGCTGGAATCGGGATCATCCCAAGGTGCTGTGTTGTGCTTGATGGAGCGGAGTTTTGTAGAGATGTCTAGGTTGTGCCAAGTGGTGTTCCAGTGTTGAGCGACTATTGCGTTAGTGAAGCGGATGGTGTCTCGGCGTGAAAGAGCGCTGTGTGGTTCGGCTGGACGGAGCCGACCCTCGTTGGCCAGTCGATCGGCTTTCTCATTTCCGTCGATTCCGGAATGACCCGGAATCCAACAGAAAGTTATTGCAGGTAATGATGGGATGTCGTCAAGGAGCTGGATGTGGGGGTCTTTGGAGAGGCCGTGTTCGAGGGCGGTCAGAACACTGGCACTGTCGGTGAAGATGACGTTCGGAATGTCGGTCCGAAGTCCTTCTTCTGCGGCAAGTCGGATGGCTATTGCTTCGGCTGAAAAGATAGATGTATGGTTAGGAAGTTTGATGGCGCAGTTGTCGTGGTAGGAATGGATCCCACAGCCGGCTGACATCCGATTAACGGAGCCGTCTGTGAAGATGTGGTGATGGTGCTGGTATTTGGTTCGGATCAGGTTCGTAAAGGTGCTATTGGCGATGTGGCTGCTTTTTCCGGTTCCCCGGAGTAGGTGTTTTAGTTCCCAGTCTATGGCAGGAGTACGTTGATACCAGGGACGTATTCCCCGGCGGGTAAGAGGAATAATTGGAGAAATACAAGTTCTTTCGCTTCTAACAGCTGCGTCTTGGATTATGCTATATTGAAACTGATTAAACACTCTACAATTATCCTTAGTTGAAGGTCATCCTTCAACGAAAAGGAAGTCATAGCAAAACTAATTTAAAATAGCAACTACTCAACCACACTTAAAGGCATCCAGAATTCTTGATAGATGCAGTGTCTGAATGTTCCAATATCCTGCAGCTGTTACTAGTCATCTATTGCAAGAGACTCGTTTGTTCCTAACCCTTTAAAACCCTCAGAAAATAGGAATCTCCGAACCTGTTTGTTCGCCTAATGAGAATCCGTGCCAAATCAATGCTGTTGTTAACCCCGACAGTTAACCTCAAAAGTGCAAAAACGGGGGCAAAGGTCGCACAGTTTTAGGGCACAATTTGAAAACAATTATTCGACCACTGGGCGAACTTTGGGAAGGCGTGAGGGTACCGATCACCAATCGCGCGGTTGCGATGTAATGGCATTTGCGGTATGTTAGTAATTGAACCGCTTTTGGTCCTCACCACACCAGACCTGCCCATTCCTTCCTGTGAGTGCGTGTGTCTGTTGAATCGGAACATTCAGGGAGAACGAGTATTTGCGTTAGGGAGCATATGAGGTTCACTAGCAATTTATGCCACAGCTTCCTAATAGCTTTGAACGGTTACAGCAAACGTGACAGGCTCGGACAATCGGAAAACTGCAGCATCACACAGGACGCGAAGAAGAGAAAAAAACAACACCGAAACCACGTATTACCATGATGGTTGATTTTGGTAAGTGCAGAAATGTAGCTATCATTTGTGCGAAAACCATTACGCGACGTGACACGCAATGGGAGGTCGGTGAGCACCGGGCATCAGGCAGGATTGTTTAGCTGGTGGCAAAGGTTGCCGGCCAGGTGAAAAGCCATTTTCACGACCGATTGATTCGGAGGTTGACATTCGGTGGGGTTAGGCCCCCGCTATGTCACTGACACCCGAAACTTGGGAGCTTGGACACTGTGGCGTTACCATGGGAAAATGTGATGTAACGAGCGTGTCGAGGCCGCAATTTGAAACGTTAGCAGAGGGATAGTTTTTCCGATGGAAATAAAATATAGAAAAACTATTGCGAAATGCTATAAACAAAAACCTATAAAACTAGACAATAAAATGCAAGGTTTCCAATAAAAAAGAGGTACGTGATATTTTGTACTACGCTTCAGGATATTACAATTCGGAGAGAAAATATGATATTTTCACAACTAGGAAAACAACCAAACTAACCACCAAAAAGGTCACCGATATTTTATTTCATTTGGCACCCGGAAATCAATATCTCAGGACGGGTCGTCAGGACGTTTGATCATTAGTCAGAGTCGCAGCGTACGCACCAATATGGGTAAAGTCCATCGAAAATGGCGCGGTTTCTACTTTTTGCTCGATTGTGCATATGTGTATTTTTCTAATACGATCATTAGATGGGTGAACATAAATGGCCCCATTTTATGATGGTTTCCCGGTTTTTTGCGCTCATTGCGTTCCCGCTCTAGTGGACGGCTTTAGTACTGGCCCAATCGTGTGGAAATTGGTCCGTGTTGGGGGCCTATTTTGACAATCGCTTTTTGAACGCTGATTTCCACACGCACCAAAAGGATGCATTTGGTGGTGTGTGAGGGAACAGGAGTGGGGGATGAAATGGTGAGTCAATATTGAACAGAATCTAGTCTCTATGGGTGTGTGTGAGAGTGTGTGTACCAACACCCTGATGCAAAATGTGCATCGATGAATAATTTAGTTGCATTCCGCTAATTAATAAATGTGAAATTAATTTATACATGCGGGCATAATAAATAAGTTTTTGGGAGGCCGCGCCCGTTCGTATGTTGTTTTGTTTTTATTTTTGTGTGTGTGTGTGCGTGTGTTTGTACACCATATATCAGCTAGTTGTTATGGTCACCGGGACCAATTCCCTGGTCTGGTGGTGTCCTGTAGGGCGAAAGCGAACGAGAAAAATGAGCCTGGTTTCCTGATATTTAAATTCGACAATCTAACTCATTCGCACGCGGCGCACTTGAAGGGTGAAAAAGGACACAAGCAGCACCCTCTCACCCCCTCTGCTTTTCTTCTCACCCCAAACAAACCTCCCCGCTTTGACGATTCGACACGAACCAGAGCTGTGTGGGCAGAGTGCTTGAGAACGATTCGAGCGTGACGAATCGAGTCATTTTAATTGCTTAATTGGAACTGAGGTTTTACCCCAACCCCGTTGTCTCGAGCTCGATACCGGATGTTCTATTTCCAACGTTGTCGAAACGGGGGAAAAAAACAAAAACTGCTCACTCCGCTTTTGGGTGTAAATTATCGATTCTGGGCTGTTTTGTTTTGCTGGCAGTGCTGGACAACAGTTTGCTCGTATTGTTTTATTCACCCGGCATTGTGTTTTTCACCACAAAACAGCACAAAACAATGGAGTCGTTTGTTGCAAAAATTTTCCTTGCTCCCTTTTTTTTCTAGCTATATAAAATATTTACAATATTTTATTACAAAAGCACAGCGATCGGGGCTCGTAAATCTGGTGGCCTGGTGGAATAAATTTAATAACGCTTCTAAAAACACTAAACTTTTCCCCTGGCGGAAAAACAAATATTTCGAGCTATGAGAAAACGGAAGGCAGATTATTGAAATGAATCCCCAAAAGCTAGCAGGGAAACTGGAGCGAGCATCGGATACACAATGAAGCATCCCTTGGCTGTCCCAGCGCTCGAGAATAATTTTTATTACCAATGTGTGGTAGGTACATCTTAAAAAATTCATACACAATAACTCTTTTGTGTCCGCCAGTTCCGGGCAGCGAATAGCTCGATGGCCGTGCGAACCACACTATTACACAAATTCAATTGGAAAACATGGATTTTGGAGCATGCTATTATTTTAAACCGACGCCACTATTCCCAGTGTGTGTGTGTGCTCGTTTTTTTTGGTACCGAAAAAGCTGAACTTCACATGCTGCACATCCACCCCCGGTGAAAAATCTACATCAACCCCCCCCCATGCATTGTGTTACCCATAAACGATAATATTGAAGTTAACATGATTTAGCAATACGTCTACGTACGGATGGTTGACTCGTTCGGAACCGACCCGAACCTGGATGGATCGATCGGTAATTGAAATATGAATATTTAACCTGTCGACAAATATGGGCGAATTTTTCTCGCGTATAAAGTCCATCACTTGTGTGTGTGTGTGTGTGTGTGTGTGGGTTCGTGCATATACCAGTTTGAATAGTTTCCGATTGTTTTTTTGGGGGCCCATTTCCCCCCCCATTTTTAATTGAATTTCAATAAGGTTGCCTTTTGCGAAACAATGTGAAAAATATTTCCCATTTGCGGTGGGCGCTTTATGCATTCGTAATGCAGCGTTTGTAGACGGAGCAGGTGGGCAGTTTATAGGGAGGGAAAGGAGGGGAGGGGGGCCTGAGTATCGGTTAATAATTCTTTTGTCCGTCATAATTAATTTAAACCTGAATGGCCGTGTAAGCTGCGACCGATCGGTTGTCAATCAGTGCGATGAATCTGTTGTGCTCGATGTGTGTGTGCGTTTTTCCCTCGAGCTAGGCATTTTCTTCACTCCTCAGTGGCAAAACAGCAAAATAGATTGGCTGTACAGTGTGTCGGTAAAGGAAACATCTCATTAAATTCATTCACTCATCTCAGCCCATGATTATGATGTACGTAATTATCTCGGAAAACTCGCTCGCTCGCACAATCGGTGGTCGATAAATGTTGCCCTTTTTAAAAAGGCCACCGAACATGTTAGCATCGTCTGCTAATGATTGCTCTCGCTGAGAACAGGAACCATGTCCATATGCTAACTCATCCTGTGCTGTTCGAGGATCGAGCACAAAACGAGCAATCATCGAGTTTGGCATTGATAGGAGCATAATTAATCTTTCCACCCGTCGCAAAAGTTCCGGGGTGTGGTTTTAAAATTTTTCCTTAGTTCCGCAACCTTTCAATCGGGGTTTCGAGACGGGGCCGTTTTAGCCCACATGTTGACCGGCGAACCCGGCACGCCCGCTAATTTGTTTGCCTCATCGGTAAGACGATGCGCCCAACGAACTGTCCATCACAGACATTCGCATCACGTGGAAGCATCTTCTTCCGCAAACTGGGAAAACTGTATCCGTTCGTGCGGCCGGTGGAAAATTGCGTATCCTATTGCGTCAGCACATTTGCGCGCGAGTACGTGTGCGGGAAATCGACCGGAACCGGAGACGATTAGGATTCCTGTGCCCTCCCGAACCGATATCCGGGGGAAAACTGGCCGTAAACCTGGAAAGGCTCTGAAAATTAATTCTACAAAACCTTCCAAGCTCCCCCGGGGTGGATGATGGTGATGATGCTGCGTTAGTGGTTGAGAATGTCTGCAAATTACACCACAATCATGACGCACATCGGGCTGATAATGGTGATGATGCCATCGGCGGACGGGAAGAAAATAAAGGTTTCGATGAAATCGTTTAACGTCTGTTGCGTGTAGGCTGAGCGGAAGGACTCGTCAAGCGGCCGGGACTAATTAAGTTACACTGCGTTTGTGAAAGAGGGGACCGTGTAGGTGCTTTGAGGGTTTTTGAATATGCTTCAATTATGAGCATGACTTTCGTTATTGATTTTGGCCCTGCAACATATGCAGAAGATGGGCAAGGAGATTGCCCTATTGACCTGCAGCCTTGGATCTAGGAAATCGGGTTCTCTTTGTAAAAAAAACAAGACAAGATATTAGAAAATGGGAATCAATCACAAAAGCGTTGAAAAGAATAAAATTAAATAAAGAAAACCTTAACGAACTTTAACGAGAATTAAGAGATATTCAAATATAACTTTAGAAGCACGAAGAGTCTTTCAATAATTCTTAAAACATCAAACATGAACTAAAATTCGGGAAAGTACATGCTGCAATTAGAACAAGACATAACACTGGATATTAAACTATAGAAATTCTTAGTAATCCTGGTCACATCTTAAGAGTACAAGAAGGGTCACAAGTCATGTCATGAAAATGGTACCGGACGACCTAGTCCATAAAGTCTTTTTAGGACATCCACTAGGACTTAGGAGACATTGGACTTAGGAGAGACCCGAACTGAGATGGAGTAGATGAGTCCGTCAGAATCTTCAGGATATTGAATTTCCAGGCGACGACTCTAGACCATGAGCGAAAGCGAAATCTTCTGAAGTAGACTGAGACTGCAAAAACGGTTAGAATTTAGGGAAGATTATATCAAGTATGTAAACAAATACAGTCAAAGAACATCAAACATTGTAAATTATGATTTACCTCACTATAAAGATCAATAAATAGAACTTGGACGTCAAATAATTATTTTAATAGCAGATACTAAGAGTTCGGAAGGTAGATAAATAAAATCTTCAACGTGTTGAGAGTATAAATAAGAAATTTTAAGGTTCAACGTGCAAGCTGCAGCAAGTCTTCGTAAATCCCCCAAAAAGCCTCCAAAATAAAACTCATTGGGAATAGAGGGCAAGTTGGACGCAAAAATTTTAAAATATGCACGCCTTCGCCTACAATTTCCGACACTTCTTTCCAAAAACTTGCTTGATAGTGCCCTCGATACGATATAAATAATGACTCTCTCGCTCTTTTCGCCCAGTTCTTTGCCAAAAGTAATCGACCAACCCCTATTCACACGCTCACATGATTAGAAGAAGAGGAAAAAAAGTGGAAAGAAACAAAAGAAACATTCTGGAGGCAACAAAGGTTTGAAACTTCCGATACTCACACCCACCGAGGGGCGTCAGTGATTTCGTTCGTTGCCGTCGGCATTTCACCCGTGCAAAAGTGTCTAGCGAATAAATACTGTAATAAAATGCAACCCATTTAAAATATGTTTCTGCTTTCGGGGCTTCCGAAACCGGGTCGAAGTTGGAGAAGAAGGCGTGTGTGGGTGTGTGATTTTTTTTTGTTCGGTCTCTGGTCCGTGTAAAATTCGATGAAAATTTATGCTTTTCGGGGGCTTAGAAGTGGCACACTTGTACGTTTCGTTTCGTTCACAGCCATAACGTCATCCAACACTGTATTGGGGACGGGATGGGGCGTAAAGCTTTGGCATCCTGTTTCCGTTTGTAAGGGTTGGGAAAGCCGAAAAGCGTTTTTTGAGGAATGAAAATTGTTTCCTTCCATTCTCAATCGGGTGCTAATAAATGAAACGATTCATGTGTGGTGCTCGAGTTGCAAGAGCCTCAGCAAAACCTTGGAACTGAATTTATGGCTAATAAGTATGCATAAAATTTCCATTTTGAAGCCACCGTTTTCGGGGGGGAAAACCTCTCACATTGGAAGCATTGTTCTAATTTCGAAACGGAATTTATACCAAACACATGAACACACTGCAGCAATTCACTTTTGTATCGTAAAGAATTATTAGCATTACATTTCTTGCTGCTGATGTCAAACGAGATCTTTGGGCAAGAGTTTTAGGAACTGGTGCTGGTGGCGCATCGCTCCGAAGAAGTCCATTATTTTGGCCACCGAAATCTAAACAATCGAATGAAAAGAATGTGTGAGATTTTCCTGATGACAGCCCATCCCAATTCCCTAGCATCCATCAGGAAATCTGGATAGTGTTAGCTTAACCGGGTCCATATGAGAAGCATACCGGCACATTCTCTAAGCTTGTGTTCTTCCCAACATCACACCAAATCGTTTAACAGGAAACCCTTTTCTCTGTTGAGTCTAGGACAAGCACGGCGTCCTATCCGAGTGGGCGTCCGAAGAGAGCGAGTAGAGTTTGGTGATAAAATCTTTAATAGCATTAGATGTTTTATGCTTAATTTACTCCAGACGACCGCTCGAAGGGTTTGCCGTAGGGCGGCATGTCTTCAAAGGACTGCAATTTTGTGGGTGGATGTGGACAGGCGTGTGTATGCGTGTGGTTGGTAAATTGTTGGAGTTTTTCACCCCAGGGGTAGACGGAAGTCAGTCAACATTGTGCATGGTTCGTTAAGCTTCCAGCCGGGCTAAACCAGGGCACTGGCAGTGATGAAATGTTGTCAAATCATCCCATCAACAGTGCACCGTGATTTGGAAAAGATTGTTGCTGGTCTAGTGTACCTCGCAATGACGTATGGTAGCAGCGCCATCTGTGAACAAACGACCGAAGCAGTAGAATTCAACAATTCGTTGTGTTTTAAAATTGCTTTGTTTCTATACTCGTTTGTCTAGAATTTCCAACTTATTTCGGCACACACACACACCACTCCACAACATCCTGCTGACAGACCTTCAATCCGACCGGCTCACGTGTCCCAATCGATAAGATGTAATGTTTTATTAAAACACAGTACCGTCTTGATTGAAAGTTTTGCGGGCTAACACGAGAGTATTCATTACACCATCAATCACCAGGCAGCTTCGCTACACAATAGAGAGTTTCCAGCCGTCCCCAATTTCTGCATCTCGCCCACCAGGGTAATTCTCGACCAAATTTGAACAGTTTGGCAACATACTGCGCACCACATCCACCACACTGTCAGTCGCACTGGTGGTGGGCGCTCTATCGGAACGTTTTTGGAAAATCAATCAACCCACCATTAGTGACACCTGTGAAGGACTCCCTCGTGGGAAACGTTGCACGAGAGAGAGAGAGGTGCGTTGATCTCACTTTCTTGCACATGGCAACATGACGTGTATTCGATGGACAAGTTTTCTTCTAACCCCATGCGATGGAAGAACTTGTTGCCCCGAAAACTTAGCTAATCATCATCATCGTCGGATGGGTGTACCCCGGGTATCCTAGAGATGCAGACACGTTTCGCCGGCGTTGTGACGGGGGTACAGGATTTCGGGTCACAGGCTATTGGAGCGAAGTGTGGAGCCACTTTTGAATAATTTATGATCCACCTCAGAACCTCCCAACTTCGTAACACCTCGGAGTAGGTACGTGATTGTGTTTGGGTTCGATTTGCAGTGCCAGTTCTGGCCTCCCCAGGGTTCCGTGCGAGGTGTGTCTGCGTGTATCACGTGTCTTTACGTGGCAGGCAAGAAAATGATAGTTTGATTGCATTCAGGTGCTAATTACCTTTTGATGCGAAACGAGTTTTCCAATTCCGATCGGAGTGTGGCACGGAATCTATGCACATATTTTGCACCGTTGTTGTGTGTCCCGGTGGTTCGTTTTTTTCTCCCCCCGATAAGTCTTTTAAACGATACCATCGACGACAGTCCACCTAGCTAGCGAACCATTTGGACAATGGCCGACCGGTCGGAACCTGAAGAAGCAGGCTCATTTAAATTTTCTAATCGAAAACTAATATTTTCTTAGGTCGAAGGCCTTCGGCTCACGCATACGCACGGTGGGTGATAAAAATCGGCAAATGTGGCTAGCAGCATGTACGGCAGGAAAATTGGCAACCTTCTTCAATACTGCTGACCGGTTGGTGAAGGTATTTTTAATTTTTTCTACTACCGTCGGGACACACAGCTTCTGAAGCTCGTCTCGAAACGGGCAGGATATTAGAACACCAAGCCTTGTTACCATTTGTTTCCGAGCCGAATCCGAAAGGGTCAGATTGAGGAATGCCCACCTCGGTATTGTGTGGAAACTGTACACCGGACCGTTTACCGGCATCGGGACACATCAAAGATTCTATTGCTGAATGTGAAGAATGCTGCATCATTGCCGTATACGGGTACAGCAAGGGATCATCCAGACAACGCAAAAGGATACGTACCGTTCGTCTTCTTGGGTCCGAAAAATTACACCTATGTCCAGGAAAACACACACACACCGGCCCATCGTACGGACGGAAGTGGTCAGATATTTTTGGTCTCGGTACCGGGCTTTATGCGGCTACGGGTGATATTATAAAATATTTTGCGAAAACCCAAAAATAACAATAACACACCGTAAGGGAAAACATACGAAAAAGGGTTCGTTGGTGCTTGCTGGAGGTAGTAGGGATGTCCAGAGGGTTTGGTAGAAAAAAGACTTCATACGCATCCAGCCAGGTTTCGCATATTTCCGATGGGAGTGTGTGCAAGTGTCGTGTCCATTCGCTTGGTAGGAATTGAATTATTTCCTTCCGTCCTTTCGTTCTCGAAAGAGGAGGGTGTACTGTTTTGGTGTTTATGATTTGGTTCAAAAAAACTGTTGGAGATAACAGGGTGAACCGAGCGCAAACGAGTGCATGCTCTAATTACTTTATTAAAAGCCATTAATTATTCGCAAGGGATCCTGGACCGAGGACCGAGAAGGAGTACGATAAATTAAGAAGAATTAGTGAAAACAGGTTATCCGTAATGCTGTCCATATGTTGTAATGTGCGTAAAGACGGTTAATTGCATTAGAAAGAGGGCCAATACTGAAGTAATTTATGCCTTGGGGGATTAATTAATCTGGCCCTTATTTTGGTGAAGACTCCCCAAAAAAAAAAAGCGATATCTCTTGAAGTGTTTTAAGGACTCTTGAAGAATTGAAGGATTTTCCAATTTAGATGCCCGGTTTAATCTGCTCGACTCTTCAGTATACCAGTCCAACCTCCTTATACGAAAACTTGGACCAAAATTCCACGAAAAACTCTATCCCTGCTGTCCGGTCGATTGAGGATGTATTGTTTTCTTTTAATTTAGACGAAACAATCGCACGCCCAACGTTCGGCGGCAAGGCCTTCTCCTAAGTAGAGCAAAATCTCAAGCCCAAGACAAAAAAACAAGGCCTCAAACAACATAGACCCTCAAAAAAAAAAAAACAGCAACTGCTAGTTGAAGCAATGGAACCAGCCCATCCTCTAGGTACGCCTTATCGCTGAAGCATCGGAGGAACACACATAATAATAAGCCGTTCGAGCGGTGTGTGTTTGTGTTTTGCGTGAAGGTAGTATTCTTTTGTGGAAAGCAAGTGTGTGTGCTCGAGAGGTGGGGTCCACTGTCACCACAGAAACGGACATTCGACAATCCTCGGACGGACACCGGCATCGTATCCTTGGACGCCGAAGACCCGGAGCGTTCGTCTGCTCGTCCCGGACCGGTGAGATTTGAAAGCTGGTGACGGACACTCCCTGGACAAGGAACGAGTGTGTGTGTGTGTGTGTTTGGGAACGGAAAAAATATGTCCGTTTTAATAGCCTCCAGCCTATCTATCGTTGTGCGACAGAACCACGCGCACCGGAGGGAGAAGACACTTCCTGAGTAGGTTCAAACTGTGGACATTGTCCTGTTAAAAGTGTTGTGCTGGACTCGATGGGGACTCGAAATCGGTAGCCCCAAGCAACGTGTTTCTGATACCAGGTACCGGAATACGATACATTCGATGCGATCGGAAAGGGAGTCCTCGCATCAGGACTCCCGGGTAGCTTGCGTAGGGTTGAAGATGGACTGTTTTGCGAGCTCTGGAGCTGTAGAAAGACTATTAGGAGAATTCAGTTTTTTATGTGGCACGAATGTGTATGCTCCGATATCTTCCCGCACGACGAATGTTAGGGACCTTTGAGCGATCTTCCAACGCCCCAGAAGCGGTAATGATAGACGTGGTCCCGATTGAAATGCATCACAGTGGCGTAGACTCAATGCGGATTCAAATTAGCCGGGAGAGAGGCATTAAAAATGATTGAATCTGTGGCGTGTTTCAAAGATTTAATGGTCGCGTCAAATGTTGCACCAGAAAAACTTCAATAATACAGCCTAGCTAATGAAGATTCATGGTGTATCTTTAAAGTTAACTCATTCAGCA
>KZ062033.1:146813-210570 GCA_002091835.1 Anopheles maculatus | reverse complement strand
CGAAGACCCGGAGCGTTCGTCTGCTCGTCCCGGACCGGTGAGATTTGAAAGCTGGTGACGGACACTCCCTGGACAAGGAACGAGTGTGTGTGTGTGTGTGTTTGGGAACGGAAAAAATATGTCCGTTTTAATAGCCTCCAGCCTATCTATCGTTGTGCGACAGAACCACGCGCACCGGAGGGAGAAGACACTTCCTGAGTAGGTTCAAACTGTGGACATTGTCCTGTTAAAAGTGTTGTGCTGGACTCGATGGGGACTCGAAATCGGTAGCCCGAAGCAACGTGTTTCTGATACCAGGTACCGGAATACGATACATTCGATGCGATCGGGTAGCTTGCGTACGTTGAAGATGAACTGTTTTGTGAGCTCTGGAGCTGTAGAAAGACTATTAGGAGAATTCAGTTTTTTATGTGGCACGAATGTGTATGCTCCGATATCTTCCCGCACGACGAATGTTGGAGACCTTTGAGCGATCTTCCAACGCCCCAGAAGCAGTACTGATAGACGTTGTCCCGATTGAAATGCATCACAGTGGCGCAGATTCAATGCGGATTCAGATTAGCCGGGAGAGAGGCATTAAGAATGATTGAATCGTGTGGCGTGTTTCAAAGATTTAATAGTCGCGTCAAATTTTGCACCAGAAAAACTTCAATAACACAACCTAGCTAATGAAGATTCATGGTGTATCCTAAAACTTAACTCAGCAGGACGTAACGGGGTTTCTCTCATCAGAGTCATAAACGACTCCGTTCTTAGGAGCTTTCGGTACCAAACATTACAGTGTTTTCACGCTTGCTAAACATCACCTCAGATCTTGATCATCAACCAACGAGACCTAATGAAGATGTATGGACTGTAGATGGTGGGTGCTTTCTTTGGCTTTAGAATCCGTATTTAGATAGTGCCAGTTTCCCTCGAGAGTCTTTAAAATCTGGTACCGTTCCGGTACGCTGATAGTTGCGTATTCTTTGCGGAATGTTCGCCCAGTTGTGGACACCGCCTGGCGTGTATCTGTAGCATTTATCAGACATTATTAACCTTCGCCAACCTTATTGAGAGAAGTTTCTCCTCTCTTACCTGACCATCAGTCAACTGAACTTACGAAGTTCGAGTTTTTGTTGTTTTCTGTAGCAAAGTTTTTGAAAACTTCACCTGGTGGAGTTGGTAGCCCACGGTTTCGGTTAAAAGTCGCCCAAAGTTTGCGTCATTCTGGTTTTGCAAAGGTGGGTTAAATGTTTATTAATGAGCCGAAAATTAATTATTGATGAATTCGACGCGAAAAACACGACTAAAAGAAGCGAGACCGCTAGAGAGAGGGAGAGACCGTAAACATACAGTTTTTCATCAATCGCTCAAGCGCGTGCTTAATGTACTGCACGCTGTTAAGCATCTCGAGCCCGCGGAAGAGTTTGACTTGCACTGAAGTTAAGCCATTTTGCACGGCCTCAAAAAAAAGGGAAAAACCTCATAACTGAAAAAGCCGACGAATAAAGTTGTGCGAGTTAATAAATTATTACCGGTTGCGATCCGGAGTTTGCCCGACGGTTCATTTACGCCTGTACGCTGCATGTATTATTCGGCTTTCCTTCGCGCTTAACCCCCCGTTTGCGAAAAGAATGGAAAAACTTTGTATGGTTATACTACTGGTCGCGGTTCGATTATCCACCCGATTCCGGCAGGTAAGATTTTTCAGCGATTCCGCACAAGGTTTTTCTGGTAATAAAATTTTAATTGTACACCCCCGGCCACTAACCGGCTAGTTTTATCGGTATCGGGGTGTAGTGGTTGGTTGACGGAAGTTTGAAGGCTAGCTAAGCCAAGTGGAAAATTGATCTGCCAACAAGTGCGACTTGCGGGAAACAATTTGACGCTAGAATAAATAGCTCGCGCGTGCTTGAGAAACTACGGCAGTTGGACGAAATTGCTAAATTATCCACATTGGGGGCTTACAATATTTTATATCTTGGGTTCGAACGAGAATCAAACCGAGGAGAAGGTTTTCCACCTGAAAACAATTTTATTAACGCTTGTCCGCTTCAAAGTAGTTTTTATCTCTCTCTGTGTTTTCCTCCAGCAGCAAATATTAAATAATTAATAACCGGGTCCACATCTCATTATTGGTGCAATCCCTTAAGGCATCAAGCAAGCAACAGGCTAGCCGAGGATTGTTTTTCCATTTTTTGCTTCACCACAAGCGAGTCCAATTTTTCTTCCCAGTTTCATTTATTTGCCTTATAAACACCTTGCTGTCCGGCCATTGTATCGTTTTTGGTGGGTATTTATGATTAAAAAAAAAGAATTTTCCACGCTTCGTGTGCAAAAACGCTTCGCTTCCGTCAAATAAATGAAATCATTATCCTACGCTGACCACCCTCGCCTCCATTCCAACCCAACCTCCCATCGGTGGATAGGTCAACTCGCACCCGGCCAACGTGGAATGCAGAAAGAAATCCTTTCCGGTAGCAAATAATCCCGTGCCGTCAGATCCGGTAGCGGTAATTTTGTTTTAATTGCAGCACACACGGTCACATACGGACGCGTCCACATACCAACCGTTTTCGTCCGTGACCGGATGCGAGAGGAAGAGTGTGTGAAGTGGGGGGGAAATATTAAATTCTCATAAACATGTGAAATTTAATTTAATTACGATAAATTATTGAAATTAAAATTAATTAAAAATGAATGGAAACGCCGTACTCAAAGGGGGTTTTCGGTGCGCCGGTGTTTTGGAACGGGGCAAAAAAGGAAAGCGGATGTTGGATGAATTATACGTCACAAACGTGCGCACCGGTGTTTCGGGGTGGTAGAAAACTCTTTCGAGATCGCATAAATACATTTTCCAATAGTGGGCAATTATTTGCAATATATAATATGACCCCCGTCATGCAGTAGTCCCATTTTTAATGCCTGGAATCGTTCCTGCCAAAAACTCAGCTTGGCACCGAACGCCACGGATAAACGGTGAAGGAATTCCGATTTCGATTCCGGCACGGTTGGAAGTATTTTTCACGGACCGGGTTCGATTCGGGTTTTTTTTGTTGTTTCTCTCGCGGCCCACCCAACATAAATGATCTGCCATTTCGTGTGTGCCATTTTGTACGGTTGTTTGAATGCCTTTTTATGGGCACTACCCCCCCTCTTCCATGGGCTTCTCACCTTCCCACCACCAGTTGGAAGAGGATATGGTGGATTGCAACAGGCCTGCACTCGACACATTGAGCTGATTCTTTCATCGGTCGCTCATTAATATATTTAATCAGCTTTCAAAGTCGAGTGCTGCTACGTTGATTAATCGCACGCGCTGGTGGGTTGGAACAACGTTTTTTTTTGGCACGGTGTGCTTGGGTAGTTATTTTGCCTGGCTGCCATTGTAGTGTAGGCATTCAGGCGTGGAAATAGTTTTTGTTTTCTGCGGTTGAAATATGCGCTTCGTTGGTAGGAATTGTTCGGTTATATGGCAGTTTACAGGGTTTTCAGGAGCTACTAGTATATTTTGAGCTTTTTTAGTGGATACTTTTCAAGAAGAAGTCCAAGAAGTATCGAGAGGAGAGAGATAGCGAGAAAGAGAGCTACAAAGAAAGAAAGAGTGAAAAAACAGAGAGAGATCGAGCAAGCTAACAACTTGAAAGATATCTTAAGATTGCAGAAATGAACTGGTAATGTTTGAGGCAGTTTAATGATTTAATAGTGGATGAAGTGAACTGTTTACTGGTGAAACTAGACTATGCAGGATTCATTAACTCTGCTCTTGACGCAGTCAAGATCCACATCCACAAGAAATACTGAACACAAATATTAAGATACTGTCATAGCTGCCACAAAGTCATACGCCACAAAAGAAGAAGATACTTAGCTGGACTATTTACAGGTGAAACTAGACTATGCAGACTTTATACACTCTACTGAAGGTGCGGTGGACAATCCACAAGAAAAATTGGACTCAAATATTAAGATCCTGTCATAGCTAGAACAAATATTTTAAACTGTGCCACAAATTATCCAGTTTATCTTGAGAATTGTCCAGAATTTTCCACTTGATTCAGTTAGCTTGTGTTTTTTTGTATGTGTTTTGACGTTTTGCAGCTAAAAGAATGCTAGTTTTCGATACAATCTAATGGGCAAAACTAGCCAGCACCTAAGGTATTAGCTTTTATTCGAGCTGAGGTCTTTGTTTTGGTTTGTTTTGGATATTACTCGAGCTTCGTTGGCATGGTATGCTTAATGTCACCGATGCTCTAGAAATGTGATTAAAAGCTGTTACTCAAATAATAACAATTGACACAGTCTCAATATGCTTTTTACACTATTACCTAGCTTAACGCTTGAATTCCTGAAAGTTTTGGGACATTTATTCTGACAAAAAATATTCAAATTTGTAACACGCTTAGTGAACTAACTGTCAGACTCTTTAGGGTGAGGTTAAATCTACAGTTTCAAGGTTAAGTCACCAGCAGTTGAGGTCTGCCTCGGATACTATTACATCATCTTGGAAACCCTGTAAAGTCATCTTACCCAATTTTTTTAATACATATTTGTGTTTTTATTTATATAATTTTATTGTTAGCATAGTTGTACCGAGAAGTCAAATGTTCAGAGACAAAGATATTCAATTTCATTAATTTATTGAAACAATAAACTAAATCTAATCAACTTTTTGATAGTTCTTGATTCTGACAGTAGAGCTTCAATTAGCCCACAACTCCTCAAAAACTGCACAATTATTCGCAAGAATAGATGTTAACGATTCCATCCTAAGGACACAGTCCTCATTGGTGGTAAAACTGTGTTACGTAGCCCGTGGCTGCTTAAAGTTCCGGCCAGTACAAAAACTCTTTAACCGCAACGATACAGCCGAACCGAAGCACTGTACTCCGAATTTCGATCGGGACCGGTTACAAAGTAAGGACACTCACCCGTGGAAAGAACGTTCATTAGCTGTGGACCTATGGCAATGTGACGCTATGGAGTGATGCCGTAACGTAAAACCGGTGGCCGTCGCTCTGCCAGCACGAACGTAAAACCATCACCGAGGTTTGTGGTTTTTCCATCCCCGGACAAGATGTCCCTCGGTATACCCTATAGAACAAAGGCACTCCTCCCGCCCAGCTTCCAAGCGGGTGGTGGTAGGTGAAGAGACTCATCTTTCTTCTCATCAGCGAAATTCACGCGAATATGAACCGTGTTTTCTTCCCGGCGAACTGTTAGGCTCGTGACCGATGAGAAATTCCTCGAAACACTAGCATCATCGTCAGGACACTCCGGAGGACACACAAACGATGGTGCATTTTTATATCGTTCCCAGTAGCCCCCGGGAGTCCTCGGAGAAGGTTCGTGTGTCACCGGAACCCGGTCATCGACCATTGTGTTGCCAGATTCGGGCGACGTTTTCCCTTGCCTAGGCATCATCGACTACAACCACCCCATTATTACACGACTCCACTCGCTAGTCGTAGTCTTTTCCGGAAGCTTTCACCCTTTCTTTTTTTGTTGCCGTCCGTGGGAAGGAACGCCGTGACAGACACCGTTGTTATGGGGGAGAGTCTGAATGCTTTGCATGTTGGCCGCTTTAAAACAAAGATGATGACAGTGATTTATGATTTTAATTGTTCTATTATAATTAAATTAAATTAAATTAGTTAGAAGGTTTGGTACAAAGGGGTGGCATCTGTGGGTGGTAGTCATCGTTGTGGAATTTATATACCGTGGAAGCAGCGGTGTCCTTGAGCGTGCAATACGAGTCTGAGCGAGTGTTGTTTCTTTTTCTATTTCACCGAGCGCATTACTTCCACCGAGAGCTTCTGCTCCAGATCCGGGATTCAGTGGTGTGTTTTTCCGAAAACCCCAAAACGGTTATTCGTCATCCCCGTCGTCCAGTGTGGTAGGTGTTGAGTGGACCTCACTGTGGAGACACAAACATTCCGCGGCAGACAGCGTGCAGCTGTTTGGCTGTTTGGCTTTCGGCGGACGGATTCGCCCGTCGCCATTAACTTCATCCCGGAGCAACATTTTATGAAAAATAAGCTGCTTACGCTCTGCAGCCGTTGTTTTTCCGACCTCCACAAGTCGACCGCTTCTCCGGTTTGTTTTGTGTGTGTGTTTTGTTGCGGGTGTTCGGGAAGGACTTTTCAGTAGCAAAGTGGTCGCAGGCGGAAACTTTTGTAATTAACAGCGATAAGCATTTTTAATGAGAATCTCAGCTGATTGCGTGCTCGACACGATGCGATCGGTCGGTATGGGTTGGGGGTTAGAAAGCTGCATAAGGTGAAAAAGTTTGTAAGCAGTACCTCGTACCTTTGCGACTTTTGTGCTGTGTCGAACAAATTAAAGCATTCTTGACGGGCAAGAGTAATTATCCGAAAATGTTGGTGAGAGCTTGTTTTTTTCTTTTGACGTTTAAATTGAAATCAGTCATAATTACCTATTCGCTGGAAAATGGGTTTGATTTGATAACGAAGAAAAAAGTGGCAATTGAAATTAATAATAGAACAATACAATACAAAATGGTATTCAAACGAGTTAAATCGTTTGAGAGCGCAAAAAAAACACACCCGGTGCCTTAATTATCGATTAACGTTCACAATCGAGCTTAATAAGGCTTTAAATGGATCCTTAATTAATGACACCATCCCATCACCATGATAACAATCCACCGAAGGGATTGAGGCATGTCCACAATATTTAGATGCATAGGTGTAGAAAAAAAACCCCGCGCCATAGTGTTGCAAACATGGCACAAATGCTGTTCCTGCTCCTTTTTTTTGTCCCATCAATTTTCCCATCCATCCGTCCAGCGGTACGAATATCACTGTTTGTTTAATGTTGTGCCATAAAGGTCGTTCCGGGGGGGGATGGGCGCTTGTGGGCGCGTTGTGTCAGGTATTAATTTCATCAATAACGCATCATCACCCTGCCTCGGTTTGATGCACCTCCGCCCCAAAATCTCTGCCGATCGGAAATGCAGATTTTTAATGCACGAACAAACAGCAAATGCAGACCAGCAGATCAAAGCGCTAGAGCGCGCGTCACTAGTGCACACTGATTGATGGAAAAGGTAATTAAATTTACGGATTTTTCTTTCTGCCGTTGCCTTCTTTGTGGATCGCTTTAAACGTGCGTGTGTTGTTTATTTTTTGTGACCGTGGGCATGTATGTTATATATTGTAGCTATGATTTTTTCAAAAGTACAGTGTACAAGTTTTGTTGTTTGTGCCGATGTGTAGTTCCAATATTTTTGTTACTCCAGATTCGTGTTTTGCTTGCCGTTTTTTGAAGCGTTTAACTATTCATTTTATGGTGATTTTTGAATGGCGAATGGCGTTATGTTTGATGTATCCGGGGTATGACACTTTTCACCTAAGGGTGCATTATAAAGCAGAAACTAGGAGGATGCAAAATGGAAATATAGGAACATAAACGAGGACATGTTTTTAATTTTTCCCCCCTTTGTACATTTTTTTTACGATAGTCATTGTTTAGTTTTTGTTCCACTCAATCATTATTCTTGTAATGACTTTTAAAATGAAGCCTTTTTTTTATTGATGTTAATCACCTGTCGACCTTTTTAATTATTGTGACTATTATTACTGTTAGCGTTGAACGTGACACGAGTGTCAATATTATTGTAAAGTTTCATTACCTTTAGCTATGGGAAAAACAAATTGTTTGATGTAGATATGGTGCTGAAAGTAAAACCAACATCATTTTATTAGTTTTTCTCGGTTCTTTTGTATATTTTATTATAGAATTCTTGTGTCAGATTGGTTAGATTCTCCTAGTTTTGCTTATTCTACTTATTCTAGACTTTAACTTTGTTCTTTTTTATTCAACTTTGTTTAACTAATTTATTTGTTATGTTTTCACCACATTTGGCAATTTTAATAATTTAAATAATGTTTACGATATTACGGTTTTGAATACCGCCAACAAGATTCTCTCCATTGTAATACAAGATAGACTTGTCCCATTCGTCGAAGAGATAGTTGGAAGCTATCAGAGAGGATCCCGAAACGGAAAATCAACCGCTGAGCAGATCTTCACCATGCCTCAAATCTTGGAGAAGATGGCGGAGCAACAGTTACACTCATGTCACCTGTTCATTGACTTTAAAGCCACATGCCAGGAGAATCTGGATGGGAAACTCTCAGGGCTACCAGCAAGGGTCTGCGCCTGGGAGACGGGCTCGCTTGTCTCCTATTCAATCTGACGCTAGATAGCACCATCCGAGACTCGGAGGTGGAAACTTCAGGGACCATCTTCTTCAGAGCACTCCAAATCTTGGCATACGCTGATGACATAGACATCGTTAATAAGAGGCTCTCCTATGTAGCAGAACCTTATCAAAGGATCGAGCATGCGACAATGAACCTCGGGCTGGGGATCAACGAGGCAAAAGCCAAAGAGATGGCGACACTACAAGAAAATTTGAAAACAGATACTGAATTACGCAGGTGTGATATGCAGCGAATTAGGCTCGCCAGGCTCCGGTGGGCTGGTCATGTCATGAGAATGGCACCGGACGACCCAGCCCGTAAAGTCCTTTTAGGCCGTCCACATGGACAGAGGAGGCGTGGTAGGCCCAAACTGAGATGGAGTGATGGCGTTGATGCGTCCGCCAGAACGGTCGGGATAATGGATTAGCAGACGACGGCGCTAGACCGTGAGCGGTATCGAGGATTGTTGCAGCAGGCCAAGACCGCGAAGCGGTTGTAGCGCCTGATAAGTAAGTAAGATATGCAGATAGGTGATCGCACCTTCGAAGCCGTCCAAAACATCACCTCTCTGGGGTCAAAAGTCAACATCGACAACAACATAGACGTTGTATTGAAAGTTCTCCACTCAAAATACCTGTCGCGACGGACGAAGCTAGGACTGTACAGAACCTTTATAATCCCAGTACTCACATACGCCTCCGAGACATGGACTCTGTCCAAAACTGACGAAACCCTCTTAGCCACGTTCGAGCGGAAGATGCACAGAATGATTTTTGACCCCGTATGTGTGGATAATGGAGGAGCCACTACAACGACGAGTTCTCGCCAGGCTCCAATGTGCTGGTTACGTCATGAGAATGGCACCGGACGACCTAGCCCTTAAAGTCCTTACTAGCTACATGAACAGAGAAGGCGTGATAGGCCCAAATTGGGATGGCGTTGATGCGTCCGCCAGAAGGACCGGGATATTGGAATAGCGTTATCATCAGCGTTGTTCAAAGTTATTCCTGTTGTTTTTGTTCTATATTTTATTGTGCATTGTCACTTAATCTATGTTCTATTTCTTAAGTTCTTCTAATAATAAAATCTCGTATAAAGTAAATTCTTATCAAAATTTAGGCTTTAAATGTGTCTCTGATTGTTAGAAGAGTAGATAATTAGATCGATCTATAGCTTGATGCACTAATTTGAGTAAAATTAAATGTAATTTCCCAAACAACTAATGATTGCCGAAATTGCACTAGACAAATCACTCCCGTAGGCACGCTTTCCGCCATAACTTCCTGATGTGCGTGTGTTTCTTACCAAACCCCGTTCCCTCGAACAAAACCATTTCTACCTCCCAATATCCGGCATCAAATCCATCATAGTTAACCGTCAATCAGGTCTCGCCATTCGGCACACTCCGGCAAACTAATTTTCACTCGGCGTGTAAAACTTTCCCATTTAGGGGATTCCCACCTCTAATCGAACCATCTCCGAACCGGAGAGGTGAAAGGATTGATTTTAGCCCCTACCTGCTGCTTCCAGTTCCCTCCTCCACATGGAGGGGAGTGAGAAGAATGGGGGCACATTCATATATACATGTAGGCTCGCAGTGGAAAAGCTTTTCCATGTCCTTCAGTCAACCGCCAATCAATCACAGGCAAACGGCGCCGTCTCCGGACCTGAACAGCAAGGACAGCAGTGAGTCCCAGCATCGGTGGACCTACAGCTTTTGGATAGTTGTTCCATAAATTATGCACACACTCACCCACCCACACACACACTGGCAATTCCCAGCACTGAAATCGCATACACCGATGTAGGTTACGATTCGGATTCGCTTCAGTCAGAAAGGAAAGCGTTTGGAATCGATGGACGGCAGGTTCGCCAGAATTCGCACACGTTGTGCATCGAAGAAGTTGCACCGGAAACAGGGTTCTGCTGCACGTATGGTCTAAGATGCGATTGTCAGGAACTAATCCAATAAACACACTAATTAATAAGTGTTCCTTATAACATTGTTTAATTACATTTCGCCCCGACGAGTAGCACGAGCGAGAACGCCCGGCAGAACACGGCTGTGCATCTTCACCGGTTGCGGTGGATGACGATTGTCGGTTTAGCATTGCGCTTTGGCTTCGTGCCATACGGCCCCGGCTAACAGGATGCCGGTGCCTGTTGAACCTTGTTTCGACCATTTCGTAGTGCTGCGCTGTACGGCTCCAAGGTGCTCACCGGTGCTGCTTGAGCTTTAGCATGCAAGCAAGCAAGCAAAGCAGGAGAAGTCATCAAGTACAGGAACCGAACCGGTTTCCCCATTGCAGTCAAGTAGTGGATGCTCGTCGGTAACATCCTAGGCGCTCGAGTAACAACACCACATCATCCGTTGCGGGGAGTGAGCCAGCTTTCGGTAGCAAAATTTAATTGAAATTCAATTCCAAAACTTCCCAACATCTAAAACTGTTATAATCAATCAATCAGTGCATTATTGTTTACACACATATTGCACCTTCCGCACCGTTCCTGCAATGATGTACGGAAGTTGATGAAGGGACCACAACCATCATCACAGCCACCGCGCAATTGCCGGACGGACCAGGATCAGGATGCCGACCGGCTGACCGGCTGTTGCAGCTTCGGTTGTAATAGATTCAATAATTTCTTCACCTTCACCCCCAAAAACGGGTGCCGCGTTGCAACACAAGCTGACTAGACCATCTGCAACATGGTTGCATGATTGCATCGGATGCACTGATTGCACTCTGAGCCCGAGTCCGGTAAGGATGGTAAGTGTTCTTTATTAGAGAAGCCTGATTTGATCAACCGACGGATGGACATACGGCCTCATCAGGATCACGTTATTATTCAGCTCATCGTACGCGTGTGTGTGTGTGGGGAGGCGAAGATTGTAAACGGTTTGTTTTCCGATCAGGAACAAAAACCTCTGCCAAAGGATTGATCTGGACGTACGGATGAAGATGAAGTAGGGATTTGGTAGAGCTCACGATAAACAGAGCCGACAAACGGACGAAGGCATTTCCCCTTCGCATCTTTTTGCTGGCAAAACAGAGGGCATACCTTGTGAGGCGAACGGAACCATTGTTTGCTAGAAAACAGCAAACCCGATGGTCAGCTTCTTGGCGATGATTGCGTGCCACGTCATGTTGGGCGATTGAGCGCCAAAGCCGGTTGAAGATGTTTTCGTATTTACTCTTATCTGTGCCGTTTGTTCACAGCAGAGCCGAGCGATAGAATTTCGAGTACAATAAGAAAACTAGCAAAGCAAGCATGTATATAGGTTTATTTATTTATCAGCAATTAAGTTCTTATGGATTTGCTTTCAAGCGAAAGTGAATTATGAAGTTTCATTCTCACTTGTTGGCTTCATTAGTTTGCTGTGGGCAATTTAGCTATGGTTTTAGTGGTTTCTGGGAGATTTTCATTTAATAAAACAATTTTCCTTACTCTTCAACAGTTAAAAATTAATTGATTAGGTTCATTCTTTTTAACCTCAAAAAATTCAAATGGAGACGCATGGTCTTTCACAAGTAATCGCCCTGTGAACCTGTTTTCTACTAATTGGGTACAGCTATTAGGCACACTTATGATAGCATTTATTATCAGTAAACCGATAACAATTTCACCAAACAAACTCTCGATTGTAACGAAGAGTGTATCACCGATAGATTAGTCCCTTTATCGTTTCCCTCGGTTACGAAAGCTTATTGTAGGATCCACCTTAAGGACCCTTTTTCCATGGGTGCCACACAAACAACACGTCAAAAACAATCATCAAGCCAATAAACATACAATGAGCACAACCGTCAACAGTCATGTGTGTATGCCTTATTATGCTACCTCTTACAGATAAACATAAAAATAAAGGATCAATTTTTCAATTATCCTTTTTGTATTTCGGTACGATCCCGAAAGCATCGGACCGGTATCACATTTCCCCTAGCTTAGGGAAGGGAGAACAGAGCAGGTCGGGCGGGAAGGATATGTTTTGTGTTCGAGATTGTGTGAAGTGGAAAATTGGCTGAGCAATAATGGAGCGCCGATAGGACGAAAAGACATCACCGTATGTGTTTGTCCGATGTTCGATCTGGAGGATGGCTTTTTGTGCTTCCGGAAATCCTTAACCATTGTGAGGACATCCTACCAATACTTCCCAAAAAAAAAAAAGGAAATAAACTGCTTACGAGTTTTATGTCTCCCTCCACTGAGACCGTTCCAGAAGTCACAGTCCGATGTTCGCTTTATTATTTTCAAACCTGTTTGTCCTGTTTGCTCTTTAGACGAGGAGGAAAACACATCGAAACACATCGGCTAAGGGAATAACGAATTGGAAAAACAACCTTGGAAGCTCTAGCAGAACAGAACATGTTGCCCGCTGTCTACTACTAATAGGCTCACTAGCTGTGTGATGCTTAAGGTGCTATTTTCGCAAGGACATTGGTCAATCGGACTCTACAGGTACCTCTACTACCCCCGATTACATACGTAACGTGAGTAACGTGAAGTTGTTGAATTTTGATGCTGTTTGCTGCCCTTTTTCGATTATGAAGGGCTTTTTTTTGGGGGGAATTGAACGGTGAAGTACCTTCGACTGTTCGGGGGACGGTTTTATGGAGGCATGCAAGGAATCGGTGGTAAGATGATAACAACAACGGTCACCCAGAACGCTCGACGAATAGAAATAACAACCTAACGAGCAAAACCCCTTGTTATTAAACCGTTCACCGAGCACCCATCATCTACGGGCACTTCAAAATTTCTCCAATATCCCAACAATTTTCCTACTATAATCTTATCAACGCACTTTAACAGCACCCGAAGGAAGGCGGATCAAGAAATGACGGGCTCGATTCTATTTTGTCCGGAGTACGATTTTAATTTCGTTAATGCCTATCAAGCCTATCAGTTCTCGCAGGCAGTCCGGAGTCCTTTTTTTGTGTGAGCCCTTTCGGCAGGAACGAGGGCCTACTCTTCCTTTTTTCGTGTTTTTAATTTAGACCAAACACAGGTCTATCCGGCGGCCGGTAAGCCACTCGAGAAAAGGGATTGGGTTGAGAAAACTCGCGCTGGTGGAAAAAAGAGTAAGTGATCCGTTTGCCATTACGGCCAAATGATCGTTCGCTTTGCCGTTCTACATCCTCTCGATGCTCACTCGAATGTAAAACTGTACAACAAAAGTCAAGAGGGATAATTCAAATTACCTGCTTCCCTGGCGTCGTCAGTTTGTCCTCGTAGTGGCGCTTGTTTTTTTTTGTGTTTGGGCCATCGAATTGTTATGCTTCCCGAACAGCACGAAAGGACTAACAGCCCGGAAAGGATACGCGCGGCAGCATTGTTTGTCGCTACTTCGGGCAGGCAGCAGAAAAAAAACGCAGCCAAAGAGTTGCTTATTGTTTGCCCATTTCAAACCTCCCGAATGATGGATTTCTACGGGCACGACTCCAAAAAGGACTGCAACTATCGACTCTCGAATGTTCAAGATGCTGCGCGGAGCTGGGGCGTCTTTCGTTTCGTTTTCTCGAGAGGACATTCTCGTAATCGTATCACGCAAAATGTACAACAATGGGGAAAATTGGTCATTTCATTGATGAGAAAGCTTGTAGCTTGTTCCCAAGGTAAAACGGAACGGATCTTGAAGTTGCCGGTTGCGACTACAGCAAACGGCGATGAGTGGCCAAACTCATCAGGGTAATTATTTAGCAATACTCTTAAGAATCGCTTCTTGTTGTGCTTCTAGTCATGAGCGATGGTCGAGATGGAGATTGAATGGGCTAAGAATACTTTGGACGTTATTTTTACCTTGAGCGATAATAGCTACTTGACTTTGTTGTGGTGAAGAGTGCTTTTGTATTGTCGTCTATTCTTGCTTAACTGCTCCATTTGTTTGGGCGATGTTGTAGTTCAAGACGAGAGAGATTACCGAAGCGTGAAGCGGCGACACTATCATAATACTGGAAAATTGTATCTATTTATTTTGTTGGAGATACTACGAAGTCTCAATAGTTTGGTAGATCCTAATTAAGGATGTCCAAAATCAAGCCATTTCACATGTCGTTGTGTACGGAACACACTTTATCGTGGAATCACATTCATCAGCACTAATTTCTCAACATTGTGAGCTGCCCGGTTCCCGAACTGAACTATTTCCCAAGTCCGCTAATTTAATTTTCTCCTTACTAGAGACTAGGAACACAGCCACTACGGATTGATCGTCGGATTGATAGGATCAGTGTGGTTGCATTTACTCGAAAAAGGCTCTGTCGCCGCATAGAACGCGCGCTGGTGTAAGCGCGCGCGGGATAAACCCGACGCATCAAAATGATGAAACCTTCGCTTAAATCGCGGAATACTGAATTGCGTTTCCCAAAGACCCAGCCAGCACGTTGATTTACGTGGTCTCCACAGCTCCCACGTTGGCCGGTAAATATTTGAACGGATGTTTCACACCCATCGTGCCCAAAGACGGCTAATACGAGCTCGCCCGTACACAGCAGCAACAGCAGCAGCACCAGCTGGCGCAACATTTTCCTCAGCGAAAGATTAATTATTTACGTCGAATAAAGTAATCTCTTCACATCACTTACAGAATAGAATTCGCCCGATGCGCTGAATCGGTGGAATGCTAAATCGTTCTCCGCCGGGCGAGCAAGGACACACGGACACAAGCGATCCTAATCAGCCGTCAGTCAGGCATCCGGGACATGGTTCAGCGTTCGTCTCGTTCGCATCTCGTCCGAAGGGTTGTCCAAGCAGCGGGAAAATCCATTTGAATGGGAAAAACAAAAATGCTGCTGCACCACACGCAATGGAAGAGATTGCAACGAATGCATCCGGCAAGTTGGACGCGCTAAACATCGCGAGTTTTGCACCGAAAACGGGACGAATGTTATGCAGCGTTCCGTCGTACCGATGAATAATGATGGAAACGTGTTCTAATATGCACACACGCGGAGCACAAGCGCTGTTGTGTAGCGATTTGTGCATCCGCATCCGGGAATCCACGAATCCTGGATGATGGTACAATATATCGAGACGATTAGCCCAATGGACAGAAGCGACGCAAGTCGGCGAAAAAACCTGCACTCCTTGCTCTCTGTATCACTTTCATGGGCGAGGGTCGTCGGTCGAATTGAACAGGGACAGATCATTGCAGTGCCATGTTCTAATGCACGTGCCCTTCCGGATGCACATGTTGCACCACCTATGCGATATCTGTCCGGTTGGGTTGGGTCAGCTGCCTCGGATTGCGTGATGGATGAGCAATGAATAAAATATGCTCGAAATAGAAATCGAAAATGAGGTTAAGAGTCCTGAGGAGGGATAGTTGTTTCCCAATGTGTCTCCAAATTCGATTTCTCACTGAAGTTCCAGGAAGGATTCAAAGGTATGATAGAAAACTGAGACTTGCGAGAGACTTGGTTTTAGCAAGGAACTGATGTGTCACAGTGCAAATGTCTAGGTTAGTATTACAGTTCAAACTATCGAAAGGTCGGATCTATAGCAACTGAAACAGCAGATATTACGCAAAATAATAATTGAATACACAAAACCAACAGTCCTGATTATCATTTTTTGTGACCTGCAAGAAAGTATGTATCCTCGTGTCTTCAGTCAAATAACTGAGGCGACTATCCTTCTACCTGTGAGGCTCCCTAACACATATCACCCTGATCTTAAAAACTTTAATGAATTGAGGAACTCTACTCAACATGAGTTGCTCTTAGGACCTCGATTTTCATGAGTTCTTTTATATTAGCCCCAAAATCGGACAACTATTTAGCAACACGGTTCTCGCCGTGTGCCATTACCCGCAAGGAAGTATGTAACCTCGTGTCTTCAGTCAAATAACTGAGGCGAAGATCCTTCTACCTGTGAGGCTCCCTAACACATTTCCTGATGTTAAAAACCTTGATGAATTGAGGAACTCTACCCAACATGACTTGCTCTTAGGACCTCGATTTTCATGAGTTCTTTTATATTAACTCCAAAATCGGACAACTATTTAGCAACACGGTTCTTGCCGTGTGCCATTACCCGCAAGGAAGTATGTAACCTCGTGTCTTTAGTCAAATAACTGAGGCGAAGATCCTTCTACCTGTGAGGCTCCCTGACACATATCATCCTGATGTTAAAAACCTTGATGAATTGAGGAACTCTACCCAACATGACTTGCTCTTAAGACCTCGATTTTCAATTTTCAATTTTCAAATTACTTGTACTCGTGGACTTGATACATACTTCAAAGAAGACGTCTAATTTGAACTCTTTTGCTGCTAAAAATGAAATTCTTGAAAATTGTAGTGCTTTAGGATATTAACTTCCCCAAAAAAAGCACTCTACTCACTGTGGTTGCTTTTAAAAAACGACAGAAAAGACCGTTTACTCTCCGTGACCTACAACTTGAACTCTTTGATACACAAATATACGAAAAGTCTCGAAGAACCCCGACCCCTACTCGAGCTCGAGGTCGTCGGATCGTTGCAATCAAGACGGCTTCCACCATCAGGATCCGTTGCAGCAACGCCGTACGCGAACCCGCCGGTACATTTCTCTCAATTTCACCCATCATTGACTGAGAAGCGCGTCTGACGGCAGAAGACCACGCGCTTCCGTTTAATGCTTTCGATTTGTGGGCTCCTTAGAAAACCCGTTTTGTGGCTTGAAGGAGCTTTCCCGCACACACAGAGCAGCAGAATTTCAATGACAGCACAGCGGACCACCACGACATTGCAGCGAGCAACGCGAACAAATTACTGCAATTCTCCATTATTAAAATTAATTTACATCATTTGCTTAAATAAATTAATTAAATAATTGGCAGTAAAACGCGAGACCGAAACCCCTGACGGTTGGAAAAGTTTCACCTTCGCCAAAAGGGGGGTTTTCTATTGTGTGAAACACTTTTCCCAGTAGCAAGAGAAGGTTGAACCTGGTTTGTAACAGTACCGCAGTACCCTAGAGCCACGAGCGATTCGCGCCGGGTACGGGGAAGAAAAGTTAGGAACAGTTTTCTTTGACAATTTTCCGCGACGACATTTCAGACCGGGCTTTTGGCTAAATTGAGTGAAATTAAAATATGTCCTTGGTAGAAACGGGGAGACGTGTGATACTTTCTCGTACGCTTCTGACGCGGTCGATATAATAATGCTCGACGGAAAATGAATCAAAACGTTCAACACGAAACGAACGCAACGAACCAATTTAATCACGATTCACGATACTTACCTTGGCGGGCGAGCACATGAGGTTTCAGCCAACCGCAAGAATGTTTTCCAACCATTTTTCTCGATTCTTTTTATTGCCAACCGATTGTGAAACAAAATGAATTTGCTACCTCGTTGCGGTATCAAAACGCACAAAAGCATCTGGAAAGAAAAATCAAATTTAAAACATTTTCCTTTCGCTGCACAGAAGAGCTGCATGAACACACGGGCACAGTCGCGTGGTTCGTGCACTGAAAGGATGAAGTTTCAGTTGAAATATGCAAACATGAATAATTGTTAAGAAAGAGAACAAATCAGCCGCCGTGCGCGAACTACTAATGAAACGTAAATATTTCTTCATCAATGCAGGCACACGTGATGGCGGAACGAGCGTGAAACATTTCTACACCGGTCCGCTTTAGTACGATCGAGCTGGATATGGGGAATTAAAATTCAATTGCTTGCATTATCGTTCGAGAAAAGAAGTTGGCTTTTGATGCGGTACGTACCCTGGTGAAATCACATTTCGCGAGATTGAAATGTTTGTGCAGACGGCAGTGACACTGTGTGTGTGTTATTGTTTAATTGTGTTCAATCAAGATCTCGCAACAGTTCCTACCAGGAGACACAATCCACCGGGGGAGGAAAAAAGGAAAACAAAAGAAAGTCTTTAAAAAGAAACATAGCCGAGTCTAGCTCTGGAACGTTTAGGCTCCTATTTTGACCAGGTCTAGCGTAGGGATAGAGTTTCACTGTTGTTGTGGAAAAACAGTGGTCCAGCAAAATAGTGGATTGATTTTCGGTCGGTAAATACAGTTTTGGGTGTTTTTTCGGGTGTCTAGCTGACGTCGAGTGGACGTTGTTGTTTAGCGGATTGATGGTTGATAGTGCTGTGGACGAAATTTGTTTGCAACGCTCTCGAAAAAGTTGTTCACCGACAGCGCAAGGAAAGAGTCGCCGAAATCCGAATCGAGTGTGTAATGTAGTGATGGGAAGAATGATAGATTCGAATTTAGCGGAATCGATTCCGGAGAGTAGGTTCGGATTCGAAGAAGGAATCGTTTCAAGCATCGGAATCGTCTCTGGAATCTGTTGCTGAATCCGGAATGAAATTGGTTTTGAAATCCAAATCGGTTCCAGATTCAGAATCAATTGCGTAGCAGAGCAGGCATTAAATCTGGTTCGATTTTAACCGTAATTGTAACTTATTATACATCTTTACCTGGGCGACCTCGTGGTGTATACGATAGCGGCGTCGGTCTTCACACGGCAGGACTGACTATCCAGCTACGGGTAAAACCAAGTCATAGAATGCTAGAAATAGCACGCCAAGTCCTGCTAAGGTTGTAGAGCCATAGAAGAAAAAGAAAATACATCCTAGGGAGCACGTCTATTAGACAGGGCCTGGAGTCCAATTCCTTTCCAGGAAACTCGGTCCATGGCTGCACTCCTCCATTCCCGGCTGCATCCGATATCCCTCAAGTCTGACTTCACTTGTTCCAGCCACCGAGCTCGCTGTGCTCCTCTACGCCTCGTGCCAAACGGGTCGCTGACGAGCAGCTTCCTGGCAGGGCATGAGTCCGGCATCCTCATCACGTTCCCCAACCAGCGTATCCTTCCGACTTTGGCAACCGTCAGGATGCCTGCATCGTCAAACAGCTCAGCTAACTCATGGTTCATTCTCCTTCTCTACACGCCTTGCTCGCACACACCGCCAAAGATAGTCCGTAACACCCGCCACTCGAAATGGCGAGTGCATTGGCGTCCTCCGCCAGCATAGTACAGGACTCTTGCCCGTAGAGGACTACCGGCCGTATCAGTTTGCGATATATGGCGCATTCCGTGCGTTGTTAGAGTCTTCTGGATCTCAGGAGTTTGTGGAGCCCATAGTAGGCACGATTCCCCTGAACAATGCGCCTTCGGATTTCGCTGCTTACGTTGTTATCCGAGTGCCAAGATAGCAGAACTCCTCTACTACCTCAAGATCGTCGCCGTCAACTAATACTCTGCTTCCGAGTCGTGCTCTATCTCAGTCAGATCCTCCGACAAGCAGGTACTTTGTCGTCGTCGCATTGATCCTCAATCCAATCCTATCGGCCTCGCGTTTCAGTCGGGTGTACCGGGTGAAAATTGTGCCCCGGATGTCGAAGCCCGTGCTTCGCATGACACCATATACTACTCTTATAAATTTACTCCCAATTATTACTCATTCCGGAATTTCGCTTCTCTAATTAGTTCCGGAGGGGTGGCCCGGTGGTGATGCGACAGCGGCGCCGGTCTTCACACGGCAGGACCGGGGTTCAAGTCTCATCTGGGCCGTTCCCCCATAGTGAGGATTGATCAACCAACTATGCGGTATCAATTAGTCTAGTAAGCCAGAAATGGTAGGCATGACCTTAGAGGTCGTTAGGCCAAGAAAGAAGAAGAAGAAAGAAGAAGAAGAAAGAAGAAGAACTAGTTCCGGAATCAGAATTTGTTCCGAAAATGGAATCAGGACTAATTCCAGACTCGGAATCGATTCCGATGGAGGAAACCGGTTCTAAATACGGAATCGATACCATATAATTCCGATTCCGTGCGCTCATCACTAGTGTGAAGCTTAGTGGTGCAAAAGAACGAGCAATCCGATAGAGATATGTTCATTTAGCAAGGTAGAGCAGTTTGGAAAAGGATTCGTTTAATAAAGTTGGTCAAATTAAATTAACTGTTCTTTCTATTGTAACTTCGTTTATAAGTAGCACTTTCTTTTCTTTGTTTTGGTCTTTAATTATTCTTTTATTTTCTACCTTCTTCTAATATGATTTATTCTATTCTTTTTTATACTTTTTATCTTTTCTTTTTAATTTAATATTCTTAGGAGCAGAAACTTCTAATTACTTTTTCTTCCTTTTTTATGTTTAGATATACCCTGTTTCCTTTCTTAATTCATTTAGTTTTACTCCTTATTGCTTACCTCCTTTGATCATGTTCTTTGTCTTATAAATTTTATTAAAACCACTCTTTTATTATTGAATCTCTTCCCTCAACTAAACTACTTTTCAATTTCACTTATTGAACCACCTATATACGTCACCGTTCGCAAGTTTGTTTCGCATGTGTTACGCATTTTTAAATCACTTCCAAACGAGTACAACTTTCAGTGGACTGCGGCGTGTACAGTATGGGAAAAATGCTCACTATAAACATACTAAAAAGTAAACACAAAGACAATTTCCCGACAACTACGCAACCGAGGACGGGCAAAACAACACCAGAAAATGGATACATTTTCCCGCTCCGGTGACGCGGTCGCAACGGTACGGACGTCGTGGTAGGGTGCCGTGTATGGTATTCAATTTTCGAATTTTCGCATCCGGTTCGAATTTTTCACCGGATGCACAACGGTGAACCGTCGCTTTTCCTCACCGCTTTTGGGTTGGGGGTGTTTAAATTCCCGGTGCGGTTGTGATGTCGTACCGAGCCGTTTGGTGAGAAGACGCAGCACGTGCGAGAGGGACAGAATTCCAAACATTTTTCACTCGGACCTCGGATCCTGGGTTTCGAGTGACCATCGGCTTTTTGGTGCGTGTCCTGTGGTATGGGTCGGGCAAGCATGGTGGCAGACTGCGTGGCCAAAGAATTCAGCGATCAAATGGACCCCTTTTCAGTTCCCACATACAGACACCCGACCAGATTGGGGATAAAAGCTGAGGACGCAACGTTTCTTTCCTTGCAACTCGGGCAATCGGTGCGAGAAATATGAACATGGTTTTCCGTGTCCCCCGGGTTCGCCGGGACATCCAACTTCGGCGGCGGGGAATAAAAAAAGGGACTGGAAAAGAAGCGTTTGCTCTTATTTGCTTAAAAGTTAGTTCCCTTGATTTGATTTTCGAGTGGTATGTCGAGCGAAACCTGGCAGGTCAGTAGCTGGAGCACGGTGCAAGATTTTCCGACGTTACCGAGAGCTAACGACGAGAACGAATCCGAAACGCACCACAAAAGATCCTGGTTGCATGAAATCTGTTCCCGGGGTTCCTTTTTTGTTGCCCGTCCAACTCTTTGTGGAGGTTTGTCTGATTCCTCGTTTGTTTTTTTTTGCCGCAGAATTCTCGGATTTCTACTTTCTTGCCTTTTGTCTACCGGCCGTCGTGGTTTTTAGTTTTGTTTGGCTAGTGGACGGTGACGGACGGTGTATAAACAGATCCGTTCCGTTCGAGAGCTGAGATTTTTCAACTGGGAGGTGGGACAACTGCAAATGTCCAACAAGGTGTGATGTGAATGCATCAGTTAACTTGAAATGTTTGTCAATATGATGGAACGTTCAGGTACTCAGTTTCAGCACCGGACGATCGACTGCATTTTCGCATCCACAGTTAGGCGACCGACTGGTGTGAGTGAGAGGCGCGGGTGGACCTCGTGTAATTTGATTTTCCATTTTTCTCCTCCACACCATTAGGTCCTCTTCCCTGTACTTGGACCTCCGCTCAATGCCATGCTTGGTGCGCTTTATATTACGACGTACAACACCAGCAACTCAACTCAACTTCTCAGCCTAGTGACAGTGTTGGGTAGATTTTTCTTCCAGCCACACCAGGGACCCGACCCGACGGGAAGGCTCAAAGATCAAACGGATCCATCCATCGGTTTGACAACGGCTCAACCTTGCTCCGGCTCCTTGACAGAGAGCGAGAGAGCGAGAGAAAGGTCGGGCCTAAACTAAAAGCAATTAACCCTATTGGCTTTTTTCGTGTCGCCGCCGTTACAGGGCGTCCGTACACGGGATTGATGTTGCCTAAGGATGCAGTAATCGTTTAATGGACATCCCTTTTGGGGAGCTTTCAAGAGCGTTCAATCCTTTTTTCTGCCCGCGTGTGGCGTGTTCTTCGGTCCGGTTAGTGCTTGAGTACTTGGAGCAGAGTATTGGGATTTTCTCCACACACGCGCACGTCATGTGTTTGACAGTACGCTGACGACCTTTCGGCAGTTTTTGGCGTTTGAAGGAAAATCTGCCCTTTCAGCAGTATTAATACGAAGGACAAGGATTTGTTTTGATGTTGGGATGTCTTTCATTAATCAATTTATTTAACGCTTCACGCTTTTGAACTGGAATAATGCTTACGCTTTTGTACGTTTGTTTGGGGTTAGATATTTGGATTGAAAAGCTAATATGGTAGTTATGAAAGAATGTATTCTTGTAATGTTTTATGTTTTGTATGAGCAAATAGTAGTTAGCCCTAGTTGGCAGATGAGAATCCTTGCACTGCAAGGACTCTTTAACCTCAACATCTTGCGGTGGATGAATCTCTTGCGACTACGAGGTCTCTTCAACTACAATATCTCATAATAGAATATCTCTTCTTCACATGTCAAAGACTCTTGACAAACGAGGTCTCAGCGACAACGAGGCCTATTGGGAATCGAATCCCAGAATCGACACAAGTAACCGAAATAATCTTTTATTCTAAAATGACTACTCCAAGAGCAAGCGTTATACAAGCTCCTCATTATCTCACTCTACTTGTCATACATATTGCATCGCCACGTGACTTTTTTGGCATGCTGAAACTGCGCAAAAACGATCCAATAACCACATCAAACAGAGTTGATACTAATGGCCACAGAAACCACCACCGTCGACATCACTCTGGCTGGCAGCATGAACACCATCACGATTGGAAATAAAAATAAACGAACCAAAATGAGAAAAAGAGTGCGACATATTTGTGGTCAATCGTCGATATGAATGTACGAACGGCGGTGGTCAACTTTCTGAGGGTGACGCCACATTGCCTGGGCAGTGGTTATACTTAACTGGTTTTTAATTTGCAATCAAACGGTGCAATTGTGCTGAGGTGCAGTTTTTGCATCGAGGGTAGTTTGGGTAATACGTGTACCAAACGTGTGCTAAAAGCGTCCCTGTGGTTTTTTAGCTCTATGAGGTGTGATAGGTGCGAGATACCTTTCAATAATCGCAATCATACTTTATGCTGGGTGGGTTTAACTAGAAAGGACTCAAATAGGGACTCGCTAGGTGTTTTTCTGGATGATAGATAGTGCTAAGGAATCATAGTAGGAGAGAATGACAGGAGATAGAATTCTGTTGGGAAAATGACCTCAAGATCTAGTATTTTGAGTTCCTCCAAAAGATATTCCAATGGTTCGCGCAAAGCACCTAATACCTGAAACTAAACTCAGCAATTAGCTCTTAAAAAAGATCAAAATGAAGCAACATTTAAAAGCTCCAAATCTAACACCCCATCAGCTCCCTGTACAATCGCACTACCCAGGCATCATGCAGTTGCGCTTTGGCAGAGTGTTTGATTAATGAAGCTAATCCTGCCAGGTAAGACTCCATCCTTGCACCACCACGTATGAAAGTTGTGTATGCAATTCCTCAACCCCGACCGAAGGTACACCATGGGAGAGATATGTGGGGAGCGGGGGACTGAACTCCTCCTCCCCAAGAGAATGCAGCGCTAGTAAAACCCTCGGCCCTTATTACCATCTACTCGTACCGTAACAGGTTCCAGGACCGCCGACTTTGGGAACGGGTACGTCAGACTCCTTCCCAGTTTCCCTGGTACGGGAAAACCCGACACGACCGAATGGACGTACGGACGAACTTTCCCACTTCTAATTTACATTCCATTGAACAACAAGTTAATTAACTCGCAAACCTCGCCACGCCTCGCTTCCTTACCCTCTGGTTTCCCCGGTGCATGGGTTTCAAATTTCCTTCCTTCGAAGGTTTTCCGCGATCGTTTTGGAACTCGTTCGGTGGTAGCGTGTGTGTGTGTGTGTGTAGAGCACCGTGCCCGATACACAACGGCCGGGCTTTTTGGAAGATGACGTACGAAGATGGAGCAGTGCGTTTCCGGGGTTTGAGGGTCGCGCCGTTTGGGTTTTGTCGAAAATTCATCGCCCACGACTCGGTAGCGTTACTGCATTGTAACAAGGACGGTGGGAGGCCTTCCAAACTCACACACACACACATCCTGTCCTACCATGTGTGTGTGTATCGATACGTGAGTGATTGAGGGCATAACTTTTACCAAAACTCTACCTCCCCTCCTCCAATGTTCCCGCTTCCTGCGCATCGTTCTGATGCAGCTATCCGAAAAGCGGGTTTGGAAAATGTGTTTTCCACAAAACGCGCTCGTTTCCAGCGTTCCATCATCTCACGTCACACGGTGCGGCACGCTCTGGCACGCGTTCGGTGTTGTAGAGTTGGGATTGAAAGCGAAAAAAAAAAAAAACGGAACCCCGCTCGGAAAACTCGGGAAAGGATTTTTACGCCGCGGTAAAATGGTTCGTTTGCGTTTACGCTGTTTGAAAAATGAGTTTGCGCCTAATTAGGTTTTGTAAAGTGTTAGGCGGAGGCGAATTCCGACCAGTTTTCAAGACATGTTAGAACATGTTCCAAGGTTCGGAGGGAAATTGACGATGGGCGATACGAGTTATAATAAGGACGTGTATGCTAGGGTATGCTTGCATTGAAAAACATAAAATTTCAATTTAGCAGTACCGCAAAAGTAAATGAGTCATGATGGTGGTTTGTATTGGGTGTGAGGATGAAGGATGTATTTTTGGGGGTTTTTGTTCCTCTAACTTTAGGGAGAATATTTTAAAGTTAATTGATGTTGTAATAATTGCATTTAAATAAATTTCTCTCAAAGTTTTGTACGCTCTAATTCGGTGCCGTGCTTTACGAACTTCAATATTGCACAAAAAAGTCCTCCAAAGTCTGTTTTATCTCATCAAACTTTTTAAAAAAATATATCATCGAACGTGCTGCTGTCTTCATTAGCCAAAACGTGAAGACGTTTACAATCATGAATTCGTTTCTCCACCACATATACTGGATGAAATGTCCTTCCTTCACACATACACACTCACGCACGTTCCTGTATGTGTGTGTGCTTCTGCCCAAAATCGGAAAACTGTAATTTATTTTTAATTAGGTATTCTGCTTTAATTAATAATAAATTAATTAGCTCGAAAGTAACTTTTTCGTGCCCGTTCTAAGGATCGTTACGAGAAGCAGTAAAAAGGGTTTATTTTTCTCTCATCTTGCCTTGTCTATGCTCGGATGTCTTGTACCTGGGTTGCTGTAACCGGGGTTTTTGGTTGACGTAAATATTTTGTAGAAAATTCAGCAGAAAAGTGGTTTGTGCTTGAGAAAGCAACAATGCAAATACACTTTTTTGTTGGTCAGGATGCAGCCATTTCAATTGCGTCAGCCCTGGGGAGACGATGATATGTGGAAACGGGAGGTGGGGTTTGAAGGGAGCAACAGGCAAAGGCGCTAGAGGATGCTAATGATGTGCAAGGAAAAGTTCGCATTCGGTTGATGCGTTGGGACCGATTTTTCGTGCCACGCTCTTTTTTTTGCCGAGCTTTTCTTGCCCCGAGTACGAGAGCACTGCCATGTAAAACTAGCTGCCAGGGATTGTTCCAGGGCTACCCTGGTGAAGTGTTGCTGCTAGGGGGTTTGAATTTTTGAGCTGAAGAATTATTCTGAAACCGTACCAGCACGCGTGTACCTCTGCGGCAAGTCTTCCCGAGTCCTTACGTTAATTAAATGCGCTATGGTAACGTGATGGGTTGGAAAATACTTTTCTGAAGCGCCACGCTCGCCACACGGGAACGGGGGAAAACCGACCACTTGGGCGCACACCGGTTTGTCTCGGTGGCGGAACCATGCGAAGGCCTTTCAGCTGCATGATTGCGTATTTTTCTCCAGCTCCAACTGCTGGCAATCCTTGGCAACTGCTGGTTGTATGTAGTACCTTTGTAATGAGTGGTAAAACAAAAAAAAAATGGCAAATGGCTCAAAGCCGTGACTCGCTCTTTTTACGGTCCTTGTCTTTTGGGTGGGGTGGTAGATGTGTATATGTGTGAGTATGTGGGCAGGTAATTATGTCGTATGCAACATCGGCGCCTAGGATGTCCCGGGCCACTCCATGGCTGTACCATGGGTTGGCGAAGTTGCTGTGACGGTTTTCTGTACCGCAAGAGTAGGTAATAAACTTAGCAGAAATAGCATAATACCCACACAAATACACATACGCGTCAAATGATGATCATTCAAGGTGAATTGTTTCTTTCCCCACATGCTTTGTACCGAGGAGTAGCATTCAAATTGGAAATGGCATTGGAAAAGCGGATGAAAAGCCTTTGTATGGGCCTTTGCCGAGGACAAAGAAGCGAGGACACAAGGCACAAGATTAGATGAGCAGTCGTAATGAGTAGAAAAATAAAGTTAATAAATCATTTGACGGGAGCAGTGCTTTGGTGCTAATATCGTGAGCTTTAACTATAGTTATGCCACGATTACTAGCCCTCGATGAACGCTCTGATTTATTTATTTATTTATTGTTATATCAACGGGCTCCGAGGCCTAAATGAGTAGCAAAGATTGTTATCAACGACTACGATTACACTCGCTGCTCCGTAAATAACTGCGGCCATGGAAGAAGACGGAGCCTGTCTCTACGACTGCCGGAAGCTAGGTCAAAATCAAATGCATCCGAGACGGAGTTAAAGGCTGCTGACATGCGAAACATAGGGTCAGACCGACCAGTCCTGGTCCTGAGTGTTCGAGATGGTGTATTCAGATCGATGCATGACAACAGAGACGGTGAGTCGATACTTCCGTTCAGCAGACCTGCGAAGAACATGCACTCAGCATTACGGCTTCGAACAGAAAGCGATTCGAGATCCAGGAGACGACACCGAGCAGGATAGGACGGAAGATTACGACTCAATTCGAGCACAACAGGTGGCAGTTGTGGGGTTCCAAAGAACACAGGAGTATTCCAGGACCGATCGAACCGAGCTGCAGTAGACGGTCTTGACGCACACTGGATCACGGAATTCTTTGGTAGTTCTAAAGATGAGGCCAAGTAATTGGTTACCTCTGGTGATGACGTCATCGGTGTGCAGTTTGAAGGTCAGATTCGCGTCTAAAAGTATGCCGAGGTCCCTGGCAAAGGTTCGCCGTTTGACTATCAATATGATAGGTAGTCATGATCGGATTTCGGCTGCGACCGAACGACACAGTGAAGCATTTGTCAATGCATATTGCTAAACCGTTGTTCGCGTCTAAAAGTATGCCGAGGTCCCTGGCAAAGGTTCGCCGTTTGACTATCAATATGATAGGTAGTCATGATCGGATTTCGGCTGCGACCGAACGACACAGTGAAGCATTTGTCAATGCATATTGCTAAACCGTTGCGATTGCACCAGGAGCAGAACAAGGCTAGACAGTCCTGCAGTAACTTGGTGTCGGACGAGTTACGGACGGGTGCAAACATGTTGGCATCGTCAGCATATAATAGGATGGTGCCGGAAGGTAAAGCCAGGACGACATCGTTGATGAAGATAACAAATAGGAAAGGGCCGATGCTGCTTCCTTGTGGCACACCAGAGGTACTGACTATATCGTGAGAGATGTGCGTGTCAATCTTGTAACTCTTGTAACAGTTAAGTTTAAGAGCTAAAGATATCTAGCCGAAGATAGCTTATCTTGTGTTTTGATAGAGAGTTTCCGGATAGCAAAATGAACTGGTCATAAAATTATTCATGAGCCGCATGAACGCTTTTACAATTCATGAGCACGAACTAAGCGTCAAAATAAGTTGTCACGCTAGTAAGAGATGCGCGATAGTTGAATGTTTTTCGCTACTAAGTAAAAACGGTCATGACATTCTTCTGCTTAAGCTTTAATTAAGCTAGCCCCCTGTTCACTGTAAAACGCTTGGCACTTTCGTCGAATTATTAGCCACGATTGTTGGGTGCGAATTTCCCCAACGCAAGTGACTTAGGTAAGCTTTATTAAGTATCTCGCTCGCTCGCTGTCTTCACTTTGTAAAGCACGACGAACCACACGGATCGCAACGGATCCCAGGCAAGGGTAATAAATTCGGTATGAAAATAAAATTTGAATAAATTTGCAATGCGAGTGCGGCAGAGAGATGCAGTCGTGCCGGTGGCGGACACCCCCAAAGAAGGTGGGGGACACACATTCAACGTGCCGGCTTTTGTTTCATTGTTGTCTTGCATTCGTTTAGCAT
This sequence comes from Anopheles maculatus, assembly GCA_002091835.1. Taxonomy (NCBI): domain Eukaryota; kingdom Metazoa; phylum Arthropoda; class Insecta; order Diptera; family Culicidae; genus Anopheles; species Anopheles maculatus. The sequence goes on along the minus strand of KZ062033.1, from coordinate 182,100 downwards.
TTTTTCGCTTTTGTTTCTTTGGTTGCGGTTCGTTCTTGTGACCCCGTGCCTGCCCGTTTGCTTTTCGTTACCGCGGCACAAAAGACTGGGTCCAGGTCAAAGCGAAAAAAGACGACGCCGACGCCGGTACCGCATCGACCGGAAGGTGGTGGCCGTCGGCTGGAAAACGAGGCGGTGGTTGAATTTTAAAAACCGAAAACAAATGCATAAGTCGCGCGCGGTGCTTTGGTCAGGGCGGAAAACGTGACCAGCGGCTCACGGTTACAGACGCGCGTCGTAACACACGGCGTCCCGAACAAGGTAAGAAGGAAGGTTGAAAGACCCTTGCAAGAAGAACGCATTCTACCTTCGTGACCATCACCGCAAGAAGTGAAACGGAAAGTTGGTTGGACCGCAGGGATACAAGCGACGCGAAGACACGAAAGAAGAGCATGCCAATAACTTAACCTTAAAACGGAAACGATACACACTTCCGCATTTCCTGGCAGTGTGGTTTGGGACGTTTGGGAATCGTGTCGGCAAGGTGCTGGAGAGTAGGTCAGAAATTTATTTAACTATTTCGTCGCCTTTTGTGTGGGGTCGTTTGCGGTTGGATTCGATTGTGCTGGGAGTGTTTGTCACATTCTAACTCCAACTCTGCATAATTCAAATCGACGGTTAGCTCTGTGTAAGGCAATCTGTATCCCTGAGGAAATTAAGCAACCACGTCTGCGGTACTCATACTTCAACGGTCCTCATAGTCCACGGAACATCGTCTACCAAAAGTTTGAGCCGTCCAGGACACCTCACCGACCAAGAGAACCTGTCTTCCGAAGGGTCGCATTGGCCTTGGAGTCTTATTTACCAAGAGTCTATACACTCGCTGCTCCGTAAATAACTGCGGCCATGGAAGAAGACGGAGCCTGTCTCTACGACTGCCGGAAGCTAGGTCAAAATCAAATGCATCCGAGACGGAGTTAAAGGCTGCTGACATGCGAAACATAGGGTCAGACCGACCAGTCCTGGTCCTGAGTGTTCGAGATGGTGTATTCAGATCGATGCATGACAACAGAGACGGTGAGTCGATACTTCCGTTCAGCAGACCTGCGAAGAACATGCACTCAGCATTACGGCTTCGAACAGAAAGCGATTCGAGATCCAGGAGACGACACCGAGCAGGATAGGACGGAAGATTACGACTCAATTCGAGCACAACAGGTGGCAGTTGTGGGGTTCCAAAGAACACAGGAGTATTCCAGGACCGATCGAACCGAGCTGCAGTAGACGGTCTTGACGCACACTGGATCACGGAATTCTTTGGTAGTTCTAAAGATGAGGCCAAGTAATTGGTTACCTCTGGTGATGACGTCATCGGTGTGCAGTTTGAAGGTCAGATTCGCGTCTAAAAGTATGCCGAGGATCGAACCGAGCTGCAGTAGACGGTCTTGACGCACACTGGATCACGGAATTCTTTGGTAGTTCTAAAGATGAGGCCAAGTAATTGGTTACCTCTGGTGATGACGTCATCGGTGTGCAGTTTGAAGGTCAGATTCGCGTCTAAAAGTATGCCGAGGTCCCTGGCAAAGGTTCGCCGTTTGACTATCAATATGATAGGTAGTCATGATCGGATTTCGGCTGCGACCGAACGACACAGTGAAGCATTTGTCAATGCATATTGCTAAACCGTTGCGATTGCACCAGGAGCAGAACAAGGCTAGACAGTCCTGCAGTAACTTGGTGTCGGACGAGTTACGGACGGGTGCAAACATGTTGGCATCGTCAGCATATAATAGGATGGTGCCGGAAGGTAAAGCCAGGACGACATCGTTGATGAAGATAACAAATAGGAAAGGGCCGATGCTGCTTCCTTGTGGCACACCAGAGGTACTGACTATATCGTGAGAGATGTGCGTGTCAATCTTGTAACTCTTGTAACAGTTAAGTTTAAGAGCTAAAGATATCTAGCCGAAGATAGCTTATCTTGTGTTTTGATAGAGAGTTTCCGGATAGCAAAATGAACTGGTCATAAAATTATTCATGAGCCGCATGAACGCTTTTACAATTCATGAGCACGAACTAAGCGTCAAAATAAGTTGTCACGCTAGTAAGAGATGCGCGATAGTTGAATGTTTTTCGCTACTAAGTAAAAACGGTCATGACATTCTTCTGCTTAAGCTTTAATTAAGCTAGCCCCCTGTTCACTGTAAAACGCTTGGCACTTTCGTCGAATTATTAGCCACGATTGTTGGGTGCGAATTTCCCCAACGCAAGTGACTTAGGTAAGCTTTATTAAGTATCTCGCTCGCTCGCTGTCTTCACTTTGTAAAGCACGACGAACCACACGGATCGCAACGGATCCCAGGCAAGGGTAATAAATTCGGTATGAAAATAAAATTTGAATAAATTTGCAATGCGAGTGCGGCAGAGAGATGCAGTCGTGCCGGTGGCGGACACCCCCAAAGAAGGTGGGGGACACACATTCAACGTGCCGGCTTTTGTTTCATTGTTGTCTTGCATTCGTTTAGCATTTTTTCGCTTTTGTTTCTTTGGTTGCGGTTCGTTCTTGTGACCCCGTGCCTGCCCGTTTGCTTTTCGTTACCGCGGCACAAAAGACTGGGTCCAGGTCAAAGCGAAAAAAGACGACGCCGACGCCGGTACCGCATCGACCGGAAGGTGGTGGCCGTCGGCTGGAAAACGAGGCGGTGGTTGAATTTTAAAAACCGAAAACAAATGCATAAGTCGCGCGCGGTGCTTTGGTCAGGGCGGAAAACGTGACCAGCGGCTCACGGTTACAGACGCGCGTCGTAACACACGGCGTCCCGAACAAGGTAAGAAGGAAGGTTGAAAGACCCTTGCAAGAAGAACGCATTCTACCTTCGTGACCATCACCGCAAGAAGTGAAACGGAAAGTTGGTTGGACCGCAGGGATACAAGCGACGCGAAGACACGAAAGAAGAGCATGCCAATAACTTAACCTTAAAACGGAAACGATACACACTTCCGCATTTCCTGGCAGTGTGGTTTGGGACGTTTGGGAATCGTGTCGGCAAGGTGCTGGAGAGTAGGTCAGAAATTTATTTAACTATTTCGTCGCCTTTTGTGTGGGGTCGTTTGCGGTTGGATTCGATTGTGCTGGGAGTGTTTGTCACATTCTAACTCCAACTCTGCATAATTCAAATCGACGGTTAGCTCTGTGTAAGGCAATCTGTATCCCTGAGGAAATTAAGCAACCACGTCTGCGGTACTCATACTTCAACGGTCCTCATAGTCCACGGAACATCGTCTACCAAAAGTTTGAGCCGTCCAGGACACCTCACCGACCAAGAGAACCTGTCTTCCGAAGGGTCGCATTGGCCTTGGAGTCTTATTTACCAAGAGTCTATGTCGACCCTGTATGCAAAGGGAACTCTTCGTCCAAAGAATCTCTTGATGCAAGGAACTTCGAAGACTTTATCGTCCAGATAATCTTGCCATTTTAAAGACATTGCCTGGAATCTTTTAGTCTATAGAGTCGTCCAGAACACCTCACCGACCAAGAGACTCAGAGATCCAATGTGTCGCATTACTCATGGAGTCTCGTTTACCAAGGGAACTTATCGCATAAAGGATCTCTTGATGCAAGGAACTTCGAAGACTTTATCGTCCAGAGAGTCTTGCCATTTTAAAGACATTGTCTGGAATCTTGTAGTCTATAGAGTCGTCCAGAACACCTCACCGACCAAGAGACCCAGTGAGCCAATGTGATGTCGCATTAGTTATACAATCTCGTTTACCAAGAGAACTCCGCACCCAAAGGATCTCTTGATGCAAGGAACTTCGAAGACCTTATTGACCAAAGAGCCAAGTTGTTCTAAAGACTTGGTTGTTTAAAAAATCTTGAAGTCTAATATCAGTTAAACGAGATGAGTAGTTTTTCAGTTATTTGAATCATAAATTGGAATGTGTTGTCTAACGATTCCTTGCCTAGAGTTGCCTAGTGTTGACAAAGAAATGAACTGAAATGAGCAATAATGAACTTCACTGTCTAAAGCTATACACGCTTCCGGAACTAAGGAATATAAGCGTTGTCTTGGTTGATGCTAGGCTTTCCCAATAATGTTATTAAAGCAACCAATTCAATAATTTCTAATTGAATACTTCCAGATTCATATTTCATACAACATCGGTACTCCAAATTGGGCTGTAATTCTGAAAATACGTTCGTCTCATTAATTGCTCCCTTTCCCATGTCCAGAACCAGAAGCTCACACAGCGGATCACATTAAATCCACCTCTCTTGGCACCGCATGACCACCGGTGTAAATGGTCGATCACATTTGATTGTTTATTGAATGCAGCAATAAAACTAGTTTGCATCCTGCTGCTCCCAACCGCGAGATTTACAGTAGCTGCTGCCACCATCCGGCCGTCGGTGGCCGCGACCTCGCCGAGTCCTTGCGTCCTTTAGCGCACCAACAAAAGGCCCATAATGACGGCAGACCCTGGCAGGGCTGGAGGGAATATTTATTGGCCGCAGCGGGAACAGTCAGCCCGGCCAGTCGGGAAGAAGACGCAGCTTTAAAAGCGGCCATTCAGTCGCAATCGAAACATCATCGGGGGCATCGGGTTGTGAATTTTATTAATCTACCTCACCACGGGACACGGACCGCGCGAAACGCAAGCGCGGCGAGTGTACCGCAACGAGGTGCAAGGTTAATTTATGTGCCATTACACAATTACGGCTGGAACGCGGATGCACCCAGCAGTAGCGCAGCGGGTGTCCATACCGTTACGCGCTCGCAGGAACCGTTTAATATGCGCCACTGACGCACGGTTTTTGCAGCCAGTCGGTCGGGTCGGTTTGGCCGGGCCTGGGCTGGATTTTCTTCCTGTTCCCCGGGTGTTGCGATTGCTACTTGCGAATGCAACACACGAAATCGATATGCATCGTGTGCATCGTTTGGAGGCCTTTTTTTCGGTTGGTTTCGCTGACAACATGCTGTGCGTTGGCTGCCGTGGGTTGGTTTCGGGAATCGATACTTCCCTGGGCAACCCTCGGAGACATACGGTTTGTGGTTCGGCGATGGCACAATCACTGTGTGTCGTTGTTTTGGGCAATCGGATCCGCTAAAACTAGCTTAGTATGCCGTCGGGATTCACGAGATGTCAGATTTTGTATTGTTTGAGGGGGATGCGTCATTATTTAGCTTAAAGCCAGCCAGAAAAGCTAGTTGAAAAGCGTTAATGGGAGAATATAGGGATTAACTAGACTAGAAGGATAGCAATGATAACATATTCTTCGTTAAATGAAGGACTACGGAAGCCAGTCTATAATATTTGATTGTAAAAATCAATAGATAAGCATCAGTAAATGTGCTTTAAAGTCCTCAGTGATTTAAAATCCTCAAAAAAATATGTCGCCAAAGTGACAGAGAGAGAGACTGGGCTTTTACTAAAAATAATCCACTGTACAAAACCTGTGTAGCATTATGATCACTCAACCAAACATTCTAAGCTCAGCCATCACAACATCCCACAGAAGAAAAGCAAAAACCCAAACAGTATGCATCACATCACCATCGCCATCGCCGACATGTTGTCCCATCATTATCGCCCATCATGCGGAACGAACGTCACACAGACACACAGGACCAACACGACGGATGCATCCCTCTCGCTACCGTACGTCCCCTTTCTGCCTGCTGTTAATCGTGCCTGCCAACACCTATGGTGACAGAATTGGCTCAGGACGCAGTCAAACGGAATTGATCCTCGGCCCGGTTTGTCGAGCATGTGTAAGGCTCCCCCAACGTGAAAGTGCGCAAAAACACACACGGTCCACGATTTAGAATGTCCTCTCCACACTACGGCAGACGGTGGGAAGCTTTAAGTAGTAGTATTAATGCTCGACGCAACACACGGATTTCTACATTTGAGGTTTTTTACCGTCCAGTGATCGAACCCTTGCTGAAACTCCGATCGAATTGATTTGGGACGGGTGTAAAAATTGGATTAACTTTCCCAAAAAAAGCGGGATGTTGTTTGACTTGGTTTTATTTCTCTGCTTTTCTGCTGGTAAATACAGTAAAACAGGCTGGATTCTGATCGGATTGGAGTCGTTTTTTGGGAAGTATTGAGGAGAGGACGATACTCAGGACATCAATCGGCTCGGTAATCAATCGATCGTAATTGTGACCAATCGTGTGTGTATTTGGGTGTGGAGCTATGAAAGAGAAATAGAAACAAGACTGTAACGAACAAAATATGGCTACCAAAATATGGTATTTTGTTATCTTTTTTATCATTTATGAGTTTTATTTCTCTTGTTTTTATTTATACTTCTTTTTCTGCTACTTTCTCTTTTTCTTTTACTTTTATTCTTAATGTTATCATTTAGTTTTGTTCTTAGCTTGTATATTTACACTTTACATTTCTTATTTGCTGTTTATCCTTATTTTTCTGTTCTGTTGGTGTTCATTCCGGTACATCTGTATCTGTTTCTATTTATTATTCTTTTTCTGATTCTTTCTCTTCTTCTTGTACTTTTGTTCTATATGTTATCATTTAGTCTTGTTCTTAGCATGTCTTTTAAAACTTTACACTCTTTACTTGTTCATTTAATTTTATATATATGTTCATTCGTCTGTTCATTGGAGTTCATTCCTGTATTTTTGTTTCTCTTTATTCGTCTTTTTCCGTTTCTTTCTTTTCTTCTTGTACTTTAATTCTTTATATTATCATTTAGTTTTGTTTTTAGCTTGCGTATTTATAATTTACATATTTTACTTACTCTTTATATAGATTGTTTCTGTTACGTTTTCTTTCCTGCTGGTGTTCATTCCTGATTATCTATCACCTATAACTATTATTTCTTGTTTTCTGTGTTTCTTTTCGATGCTTTTTCTTTATCTTTATCTGTTTATCTTTATCTTTAACTTTTGATCTTTTGGTATTGTCTTTAACATGTATGTTTACTCAGAGATTTTATTAGATATTCGTTTTCACTTCGACTTTCTACATTGTTTTGCCGTTTTCATTTTCTAATGTTATGCTCATTTGTTATTTCTCTATGATTGTTGCTATGTTTGAATAAGAATGTTGTTACTGCTTTTGGTGTGATGTTATTTTATTTGTTAATCGTGTCTTATATTTTATATCGTTTATATATTTTTTGTGAAGATTATTTTATCATAATTCTTGCATGCTTATGTGCTTTCTTTGCCTATATTTCCACGTTTAATCTTTCTTACTTTATTTTGGTTCTCCTATTTCTTACTCATCATTTCCATGCATTGTTTCGGTCTTTCGTCGTACACATTTTTCATTATATTTATGTGAATTTCTTTTTTGAGAAAGCGAAAATATTAAAATAAAATCGATATAAATCCACATCCCGCCAGCGGTGTCTTACGCTTCCGTGCATTATTGTTTCGTGCATATCAAGCCGTACCAACCGCTTCGAAACTATGCTAAATGTAGACCACCCTTATACACAGCAACAGCAAAAACAAAAACGAGCTAAAATAAAACGATCCGGTCTCCGGTCCATTAGCCATTCCGATTCGGGCAACTCCGGCGAAAAACCGTTCGAGTACTTGTGTTACATTTTTTGGAGGGTTGCTGCAATTTTTTATGTGTGACGCTTTTTGGTTGTTGTCTTCTTGTGCCACCCACCCGCGGTCATGTGTCTTGTGTGCGTGCTTCTGTGTGTGTGTGTCCATAGTTTTCGACCAAAGGGCCCCCCGTACATCGTGGTCGGGCCGTTTTGCGGTGGGTCAGCATGACCGCGGGAATGGCCATCAGGATCTGGTCTGTGCCGCGTTCCCACCGACTCATTGTTTTCGATTTGTTTCGGAACCACCATATACCCCCCGCCTTTAGAATCGTGCCCCCCTTTCCTTCCCCCCGTTACGGTGACGGATGGATTTCCATCGTGCTGCTCATGAAAATCGGTGCCTCCGTACCAGGCGGGTCTTATTATTTTTTGGCCGTTGCAGCCCATTTCATCGCTCAGCCAAAGAATAAAAATAAAACCCCATTTTCGGCGTACTTTTTCGCGCTCAACCATCCGTAGCTATTCGCGCCCAGTTGAGCTCGGAACCTCGGTTTCGGCAATAGTTTTGCTGGCGGGTTTTTTTCTCCGCATTTTGCATTTATTTTTTTTTTCGGTAAAGGAAAATAAAGGGAAATTTTTGGGCCACCAATGTGTCTGTGTGTTACTTTTTAATTCATTTGAGTTTCGCTGTTTCTGCCACGTTCTCTCGCTCTCTTTCTCACTGTGGAAGCGTTTCATTTCGATACAAATATGCAACAGCATAAAAAGTCAAATTCAATCGTAAGCTATTGTCGCCGGATGGTTGGACGGTTTTGGTCGTCGCCGGTCGTCATTCATGCAAAAAAAAGGGAAATCGTACAATGGACTAACGCCCGAAACGTTGAAGTTGTACTTGACGTTAAGTATAAAGTGAACCAGCAACTGATAAGTACTTACACCACAAACGGTAGAAATAGAAACAAAAGTTCATAAAAATCTAAATTATAACATTTCAAGACTTCACGGATTTACGCACTGTTTAACAGGAATATCAAAAAATCCTACAATATCGCGAAAAAACCACACACACCAGACTGGCCACCGGCCGCGATTATGTTTCGCGTGTTTCCGCTTCATTCAACCGGCGATTCCGGGACCCAGGGATGCGGGGAATCGGGTCTTCTAGCGTCCTAGCGTGTGACAGGTCAAAATACGGTTCGCCATACCGTAACCCGGTGCTGGCGAAATCGCGAACCCCCCCGGACCACGGTGGTATAAATAGCCGAATGCATAAATTGTCTCAATTTTTCCGTTTGCGTCACGTAGCAACGTACCCTGGGCCCGAGTTTTTGGGCAGAAAATTTGAATTAAATTACCATATAATGAATACAATTACGTACCGGTTTTTTGCTGTTTTCTTCGCCGCGTGTCGGGTGGGGTTGTGCATTTTTGGGGTTTTGCCTCCGAAGTGGCTGCGTGCCACCTTGGCGTTGGACTTGCATGGCGCTGGTTGCGGTAGTCTTTTTTTAAATGGAGTTCTATTTGGTAGCGTACCGTGAGTTCGTTGACTTGATGAAGCTTTGATTGGAGTATTGGAAAATAGGCAAAAGCACTTGTCACTTGCCGTTGTGCACTGTTGTTACTTTGGAGTTCATTATTGTAAGGGTTTTAGTGTCAACACCAAGGTGTTTATAATATACCAGGTGAATTTCTATCAAGTTTGACCGTCGACATTTTTGGTATATGTCTGTCAGGTTTGTTACTGTTTGTGTTTACATTTTTGTGTATATCAAACTTTAGCTTGGTGATTTGCAGGAGCAAATAGTTATCGGTGATTTAAATTATTCCATTAAACGATCTAGGGCGGTTGTGAGTTTAACGTATGGGCTTTTCGGTGGCAAAGGCGACTGCGGCTCCAAGTCCGCAGTGTGGACTTGGAGTGTGGAGCAAACAATAACATTGGTATAGTCCTGTCATGTCGCGAAACGTCAATTTGCTCTAGATAACTCTACCTTCTATCTTTAATATACCTTGGTCAACACTAAGAAACTGACATTCGGTTGACAGGAGATGTTCATTCGTTCGACGTTAATCGCGACTTAAAATTGCATATGTTCTAGTTGTAACTTAGAGAAGTTGTCTTGTTTAATCTTCTTCTTCTCTGGCTCTACAACCTCAGAAGGTTTTGGACTGATATTTCCAGCTAATTGTGACTTGGATTTACCCGTGGCTGGATAGTCAGTCCTGCGTACGGGGAGGCGGTCCGACGGGATGCGAACCCTGGTCCTCGTGTAATACTTCTCGAAAAACAAACGAACATACGTACAGATAGCACAAGAATCAGTTTCGCCCAACAAATACAAGTAACTTGCTCGTAATAAATCGCTGCCAACTGTAGGATCATTAAAGATATATTACTCCTTCTGGAACAAACAAACATAACAGGTGTTTCTCCAATGGTTTTCATCGCATCCTGGAAGTCCTTGTTACTTCTAAGCATGTTCTGAAAACATAACCTTAAAATACAAGAGAAATATCCAACTTTGAAATGACATCCAAGCAAATCGTGTGTGTTTTTTCGTTTAAACTGACAGTTTAAAAAGCAATAATAAACCATCAACAAAAAAACACACAACAAATCGCTGTCAAACGGAAGTCTGATTAGTTCTTTCTTCGTTCCCTGTTTTCGCACCGCATCTAGTCAACCAAACAAACAAACTTCATTTGTAATCGTTTGTGCGAAAAACATTCTGCATGCACATCGCATATGAGACGGGCTTTAAAGTTAAAACGCGGGTGGGATGGGGGACATTTTTGTATTTTTATTACCACCACGAAACAGGCAACCTCGGCGTGCGAATGCACACTAACGGGTAAATAATACTAAAAACCCAAACCAAAAGAACAGCAACGAATTGCACAACCGACCCAGTGAAACAGAACCTCGCGAGCCGGAACTTGGTCGGTCGGCTTCAACCTTTCGACGAATGTCATTTGAACGTGGGGTTTTTTTTTTAAACCGGTTCACGTGTCACGGCTGATGTTGTAAAATCGTCGTAAGTAGGTGGTGGAAATTTGAATAGTAGGGTTTTTTGTTTTCTTCATGTTGTTTTGGTGCTCTGTTTGTGTACACTTTTTTACACGCCTATTACGATTCCTGATCACCTGTCAGTTGGTGTATGTTTTTGTGTGTTTGTGTTCGCTAGCTTGGGACAGCTGTGGCAGTTAGGAATGTGAAAATGTGTCACTGGATAAGCTTTTGTTTGAAACTATTTTTATAGAGCGGAAATAGGTCTATTAAGAAAGGAAAGAAAATAGTGTGAAAATCAAAACAAAACAAACAGTGGGAAGGAATTGGTGGAAGTTATCCGATTTTTAAGCAATTTGGAGTTCTTTTCTTACCTAAAACGTTTGAATTGTATTTGTTTTATGTATTAGTTTACTGTTTCAGTGTAACAGCTCAGACTTTCTCTAAATAAATCTCGTTTATCTGTTACTTACGTTTACTTTTATACAATTTTCTAACTTTCTGCAATGTATTAAGCCTGTCAATTTGAAACAATTCACTTAGGTTAACCTGAATCTAAATTAAATATGTTTTTTCTTTATTTTTTTTTTTCAATAAACTAAAGTGACAATACGGCGTTAAGCCGTCATTATGGATGAAATAAAAAAAAAAAATATAACGATAAAGCTTACTCTATGCAAAAGAATATGCATTATTGAACCATTTTGTTCCAACGTTCCCGTCATGCATTCCCGAAGCGAGCAGAAAAACTATCTCTGCTCCGAACCGCCTATAGAAATGCGTCGTACATCACCAGTTCGCTTGGTGTGTTAGTGCGCCGCTTTTCCTGGGGAAGCTTATTTTCCATCGATTCGGATCGCTTTCGGTATCCCACCTCCACGGAACAGTTTCCTTCGTGAGATCGTGCATGTTTGTATCGGAAAAAAGCACATAACGTTCGTTCGTGCTTCGTGTCGGTGGTGTTGTGATCGGGAATTTTCCGCTTTTCCGGACCGGCACCGTACGTGAAACAGATGACGATGTTGATGCTGCCCGTAGTGAGCAGAGTGTGAGATGAGATGCACCTTGCGAGTCTCACGTGGATGCAACACGGTGAGAAACCGTATTCGCTCTCATTTGTTTTGAACGGAACTCATTCTCTTGTAAATTTTTGCTCTCTTCTCGTTTTACTCTCTTTCTCACTTCTAATTTTGATAGTGAGACGGTTTGCAGCTGCTCATCTCACTACGCCTCACGCTCGCGGAGCACATGTTTTTTCCCCCACAATCGAATCAACCGAGCGATGTTGGGGCTCCGTTCGCATCGAAATTCCGGTTTTGTTGTTGAAGCAGCGTGGAGGACCCACCGTCCACCGTTCCTGCGGAAGATGCAATTGGGATGAGCCCGAAATAAATAACACACACACACACACTCGCACGCACACAGCTTTTCATCGCCACATTTAGCGCCGTAATGGAAAGAGATGCACACAGCGCAATAATTTTTGCGATCGGCAAACCACCACCACCAACACACGGGCGTGAAAAAGCCGGGCCTGGGGAAAAAAACGGGACCTACCCGAACCCGATGCGGCGGCGACACTGTGTGTGTACCCCAACATCGGCCGACGTCATCAGTAGTGTGCAGTGTGAAGGAGCAGGTTTTCGCAATAAACAGACGAAAGCGTAGGTCGGTCGAGCATTCGTCTCCACCGGGTCCAGTGTACGTATCGGCGATTACGGTGGATGCTCTATAACCCGGCAGTCTGGAAGTAGTTTAGTAGTCGCTTTCGCTGCTGCCCGTTAGGTAGAACGTGTGTTACCCATTGGTTGGAAACCCCGAGTTCTCGTGTTCCATTGCTGAAAGCTTGTCTTGTGTTGTGCACGGAGTTACAGTTGCGATGTGTTAATGCAAGTTCTGCAGATGTCAAATTTGATAATTATCGGTGACGAAGTAGTGACGCGTTTGTGGTGCTGGTTAGTGGTCGTGGTGCTGGTCAAGTAGAATAGCGATAGCAGGAATTAAATTTGCATTGCGAAAGCACAGCTGACGCGCTGAAGGTCATAAGTTTAGAAGATAAGCACTTAAACACACAGAGTAGACAAGCTTGAGATGTTTGATGCGTATTGAGTCAATTGACATTTAAAACTAATAGCGATAAAAGTAAATAAATCCAGTTCTACCCCAGTTACGAGTGTTAAGGAGTGAGTGTTCCGTGTGTCCGCAAAACGTACGAGTAGGTGCATACATCGAGTGAAAGTGTTTGTGTGTTAATTTTGGGGCATCATTATCAAATCGAATTGTGCGTGTAGGTCTTCTTTATCTCCCGACCACCAACAGGTAAGCATCGTTTACTAGATGTAGTGGTTTATTGGTGTGCGTGGTGCAGTATTTGCGTTGCCGTGGTGATAATGTGTGTTTGGATGATGAAGTTTTTGGAGCACGTTCGTCTAGGTGGCTGTCGTAAGCTTCGATTACGATTTGACATCTCCTCCTACACGCCCATACACAACCCGCAGTGGTTCCCCAGTCTGATCTCCGGTCTTTCAAGCATCCTGACCGACTCTCAATGCCGGCGCACATCCTCCACACATGGATGAAGATGGTGACCGAAGCACAACACTGCTCCGGTCCCTTCGCGGATGCCTTTGTCCCACTTTAGTCTTCACCTCATCCATCATCGATTCCTCCGCTTTAGACTGACCCATTGCTTTGCCCACCCTCCGGGACCAGCGTCGCACACACTAGGTCCAGAGAGAGAGGTTCGTAGCTGTCATACCTCCGGTGCTCGGTTGGCTCATTGCGATGGTGGCATTTGACACACAACTTGTTTATGGGACGGTTGGCTCAGGGTTGGCAGTACGAAGCGCGCGCGAGTCGTCGTCGGCATCAGCGTTCCTTTGGTGTAGGCCAGCCAGCAAGAAGAACGCACCCGAGACCCGAAGAAGAGGTAGAAAAACCACACAAAAGAATCTGCACCGCTCCGTACCACCACTAGAGCCCTCCTTCCCGACCAACAATCGCATCCGCTGCCGTTTATCAAGGAACGAAAAAAAGAGAAAAAGAAAACCCGAAACAAGCGAAAAGAAAAACAGTGAACCGAAAAGTGTTAGAAAACTGTTGGACGAAAGAAGAAAGCAGATACAGTAGAAGCAAAACGTAAGACAAAAAAAAAACGTAAACCCAACTCAGCACGCAAAGAAGTTCTGACTGTTGTGTTGATGCTGCCTTCTTTTTGGCTGCGTTCACCTTTTTCTCGTTGCCACGCTGTTGCTGCTGTTTCTCAGTGCCCGTGGTCTTGCCGATCCGAAGAAGGTCCGTTTTCGTCGTTTCCTTTTCCTTTTGTTTTGGTATCTCTGTTCGTGTGTCGTGCCGCGTTGATGCTGCTGCTGTTGTTCTCACCGTTGTTTGGCCTGCTGTTGATGTTGTTGGACTGTCTCCTTTTTTTCTTCTCTCTACACTAGTATTTTATTTTCGGCGGTCGGATTCTTCCCACCTTCTCTGGTGTCCGTTCTTATTCCGATGTTGCTGCACCGATCATGATCATCTTTCGGGGGTTTTGGTTGTGTTTGGTTCTTTGATTGTCTCTCGCTTTTCGCCAGAAATTCTTCCAGGTTTCCTTCTGCTTCGGTCTTATTTTTATTGCTCTTATCATCTCTTCACGGGTTGCTTTGGTACTTTTTTTTCTGTGATTCAGTTTCTTTGTTCCTTTTTTTCTCGGTTTTCGTTCTCTTCTCTCTTTCGCTGTCTCTTCCGTTCTTTACTGGTTTCTATATTTGTTCTGCTTGTTTGTGGTCCCCCCGTGGAGTGAATGTTATTGCAGTTTAGGTTTTTATTATAGTTGTTAGAAATTTCTGTGAACTATTGGGACACCGAGTATAAGTGGTACAATTCAATTTTTATTTCACAGAAGCCGGCAGATAAGCGGAGAAGAAACTAGGAAAGTGTCATATTACAGAATGGGGATATGTGCTGAATGAAGGTAAGAAATTCATCTTAAGTTGTTGGATAAAAAGAAGCAATAGTGAACCATTTTATGTGAACGCAATGTTCAATGAAAACGAAACGAAGACGCAATGAACTTCAAGTTGTGGAATCCTCCAAATGTTGATTGATTGAAGTTGCCAAAATATAGAAGGATACTAAAATCTTCTGTCAGTGATTTTGAGATGTTAGAGACTGTTTTTCATCCTTATCTCTTTGTGTACTAAACATATGTGAAAAAGTCCTCCAAAAAATCAGTCTAAAGCCGTTGTTGTGATCAAGGAACGAATCCCTCAAAAAGGTGAACAATCGGACCTTCTGCTTAAAGGCTTACTTTGTGCCAGTTTGACCCATTCAACCCGTTCAACTGTTCCGATCGTCGTTGTGCATACTTTTTGTGACCTTCCTCGACCACAACACCCCAACCTTCCACCAGCCCACCTCATAATTACACACACTCTAGCTTCCGCGAGACGCGCTGACATGCCACCACACCGGCATAAAGAGACATCGGAGGAACGGTGGAGCGATAAGAAGAAGAAGAGGACGGACAACAACAACGAACAAAAAAAAACCCAAACACACCACAAAGCATTCGTCCGACGGCATATCAAGTGTCACGAGTGTGGGGCAAAAGGGGGGGCCCGTTGGGGTGAGGTAGAGTCGGTAAACACCGACGCATTCCTGTGTTGCGCCATGCCCGTCACGTCGATTCATTCCCATCCGCCGACTACGCCGACTGATCAGCGAGTGGGCATGAGAGGCGGCCAGGTAGAGGCCAGGCTTGTCCTGCCACCCCACCCGCTCCATTTCCCAACTCGTTGTGACCACTTCGTAAGACGCCGGACCGCGTGGCGTGCGTGTCTTAGCGCTCCGATCGCGAGCAAACGTTTGAGCCCGGCTCGTTTATGCCCGCAAATCATTGTGCGTGTGTGTGTGTGTGTTTCAATTTTTTTTGGGGTTTTCTTGAAGTATGGTTTGAATTTCGATGTCGTTCTTACGATTCTGCCAATGCAAAACGGTACAACAAGGGGGATGTCTCGTCCTCCCTTGGGTTGGGTAATTCGACCCCAAAAATACACGCGACAAGCAGGGCGCGACAGACAGCGAGTCACAGGTTTTGGGGGACACAGCTTTTGAGTGTTGCTTCTCGTCTAAAGGAGAACGATCCTCAAAATACTGATGCGAGATTTGCGTGTCACAGAGCAAAAAATGGTGATTTTTCCTATGCATATTCTATTTTACTCGATATTATGATTTTATGACCTTTTCCTTTCCTTCAAGTTACACAGACGGGTCTAATATAGTGCCTCACATGCCTCAAAAAATGGGTCTGAAGTTTTCGTTGAAGGTCCTAAGGTATTGAGGAAAAATCACAGATACTCGGCGTAAAAAGGTTATCGAATGAATGATAGCCTTTTCCTATTCTATCTCTACTCCATCGCACAGTTGTGAAGGAAACCATGTGCAGGAAAAATGGTGAAAACTTGCCTAAACTTTACTTCGATCGTCGAAAAGGATGTCCACATCGCGCCATCGATTGGTTTCTCGCCGAGAGAGGTGGCGAAAATTGAGAAACAATTGATGGCAGTTTGCGGGCCTGATCTGATTATCGGGACAATGCAGCGAAAGTTATCGTGTCGCACGGGGTTTTCCACGGATCATGGACAAAATTGCAGTTTAAGTGGTTTATCGTAGCCCGGGACGTTGTGTAGATGATTGGACGCGACCTAGACCAGATGAAACAGAGCTAGCGAGCGAGAGAACAACTTTAAACGAAGTGTTTTTGGTTCCTTTCGGGACACGTTTTTGAAGCCGGAAAGGACGTTGCTGGCGTTCTTGGAAAGATTGTGTTTGGTTGTGTGCGAAAGCAAAACAGGAAAACCATTTGTACACCGTACACGATCGCCGAATGCTGTGTTCAACGACATGAAACGTGTACGTGTAATAATGGTTCGTTTGTTTCTCTTTCTCCCCAAAATAAAAACGTGTCGCTAAACTGAATTAGTGGAGAATTGATATTTGGACTTTGCAGGAGAGCAGAACCGATTAAGTTTAGTTGAATATTGCTTACACAATCTCAGTACTAAGTGTTTTCCGAAGAAAGGCAAAAGCTACGAGGAACAATTGGATTGGAAGTAAGAATCGGACCCTTGATACTTCAACACGTAGAACCAAACCTAAATCTTGATCTGTAAATCGAGGAAGAAAACGATTGCATCCAACAGAATGTTCCACCAATCTGCACTCCAGATGTGTGTTGCAGCCGTCAACAACGCCACAACGATGCCGATGATGATTGTCTTGGCCGGTGTGTTGTTGTCGGGCAGCATTAGAAGTGCAAAAACCCGTTCGGCGGCGACCATCCCCGAGGGCGACGAAATGGTCTATTTTTACGATTATGACTTCCATTCGCGTTATGAAATGGGGCCAATCCGTTCCGTTCTTCCTTCCTGGACCATCCACCAGCAGATCCACCAGATCTTCAACATCAAATGCATCTGACCGACTGTGGAGAGGTCACTTTTATGGCCCTTTTTTTCGGACATTCCTTCCATTCTCCGGATGGTTATGCTTTGTGGTTTGGCCGTTGGGGGAAGTTTATTGCACAAAAAGACTCGTCGAAATTTCCGAAATCACCGATCACCCGCTCTAGGTGACGTTTGCTATCTCAATTGCGACGATTCAACTCTCCCATCCCCGAGCCTGGTAAACAAAAATCCATCATCACGCATCGATGCCGACCGGACTGGGGTGAGCTTCCCTCTCCCGGTGCTGGACAATAATAAATCTTGTTGGGGCAAACGGCCAGAGATGCATATCCACTCGCGCCCAGCTGTCCGCCCCAATAATAAGCGCAAATAATAACTGAAAGACGGACGGGACCGTTTGCCTTATTTATAGAAACACGGGTTTGTCGTTGTCGTTGCTCTTGCTAGGCGCGCCGTACTCTTCCCGCCAAGTCTACCGGGTCCACCGTCCGCACCCGGTCGGTTGCGATTTTTGAAGGGGAATCGCCATTTTTCATCCTAAATATAGTGGTCGGTAAATCGGACCAACATCTTCGTCGTCTGTGTGTCGCTCCGGAGGTTGGTGGGTGGCGTGATGCTGGTCAGTTCCGTTCGCGATGAAGTCATATTTTTATCTCGCAAGATCGCAGCCCGGTGAGGAGCACGAAGGAGGAGTGTGTGAGAGCTTCCACTTGCCTTGCACATCCGAACACAGACTCATCCGCAGATGAATTGAGACTCGGGGACTCTAGTTAATCAACGTCTTAAGATGTGTGGATATCTTGGCCGGTGGTGTGATGGTGCCTGAACACGGGTCCGAATGTGTCCACCCACCACCACCATCACGATTTTTGGGGTTGGATCGCCCTAGTCACAAATCATTCTGAACCAGTTCCAGCTGCGTGTGTGTGAAATGGATGGATGGCGTTGGAGGGAAAACTCTATATTTACGATAATGGAAACTGTGTGTGTGATGTGTGTTTTGGCTCGCGTGACATACTGACTTCCTGTGCCGTTTTGTTATGAAATCGTAAATTTTAATGCAACTGTCTGATCAGCTGTTGATTATTTAGTGTCGTTTATGCAAACTTGTTGAGCGGTACCGCTACCTTGACTTTGGTGTTCGTGAGGGTTTACGACGAGTACGGCGAGTAACGGTCAATCTCCAGTCGATGTTGCAGATCGTTCCGGATCTGTTGCCATCAGCACGGATGCGTGTAATCAGGTATTTGAGTCCTAAAAATAATAATCCACTCATCACACTATTCAGCTCGCAGTTCGGACAACGATGAGGGCAGAGCTGTACGAATCTTCACGAATATCACACCGGAGGCCGAGGCACACTGCCAAGCGACATCATGATGCAGAGCATTTAACAACTGCAGAAGGAACACAACGCGAGCACAACAGGGGAACAATTTGTCCATAAATTATGTAGCGATTTGAAGGAGAGAAAAAAGAGAGCCTTTTCCGGCGGGACAGGTTCAACTCGACTGTGTACATTGTGATGTGTTGTAGATCTGTTCGTCTGCATGTCGGTAGAATACAATTGGCAACAATCAATCATGCGTATCATGAGCGGAAGTTCCGGTTGGATGCGGAATAAATCATTTTCCGCTGCTACTTTTGTTTAGCGCGAAGCATTGATTGGGCCACCACTAGTGCCAGGTGGTTTTTTTTTAAGTTGTCCTCAGTTTTGCAACGGGAAGTTTAAAGCGTTTTTGTTAAATTAATTTGAAGTTCGCTTTGCGTTGAAGTTGGGTTTTGTCAATTTAAATGACATGAGATCATTCTCAGCAATAGAGAATACCTTAGAGGATGTTCAACACCTGTTTTACCTGGTCCTCAACAACGAGTTCTCGCCCAAAACCGACCTCCATTATCGCAACGGTATAATTTCGCGATATTTGTGGTCGAAAGGCGGACCTCAGCTTCTCGCAAAACCACACTCGGACGGGATGCCATCCCAAATCGAACCCAATGAGTGACAGTGACGTGCGTAGAAAAACCGCAAATGTCGTCCATTTGCCAAACCGATCTTCCCGGCGTACTCGACGGTGATATCGCCCCCTTTTTCCGCCTTGGTGAATTATTGACCGGCACATTAAGCGTGTGCGCCCCCCACAATCGTGTGGAGTTCGGTCGTTTTCCAGCCGGTGAACCGGTTGCGTGCTACGGCAACAACAAACTTCAGACCATGCCATCCCCCGGAAGCGACCCAGCAATAGACAGAGCAAATAGACAAACATCTGTTAATTGTGTACGCAAAGCAACCGTCCGCCTAAACACTATAATTACGATAATTATTGCTCATCGGTCGGCCATTTCGGGGGAAGGCATAGGCATCATGGACGTGCCTTCACGCGCGTCCACAATCCACGCGAGTAGAATGCTTCCGCCGCGTTTCCGTGTTTGTTTGGGAAGGTGGACACACCTCGATCTGGAGGGTTCTTGTGTGCGAGCGTTATTTTTTCGATTCGACCAACAAAACCCTGAAGCATATATAGCGAAACCCAATCAGTTCCAAACAAATCATTCAGAATGGTTCAGAATTAACTTTCCGTACGTGAAGAGAAGTGGTTTGTGGTCGGGAATTTTTAATGGATCGATATTGTCGTATGCAGATTTGTTATTCGTTTTGTTTACAAAGAATTAAATTGATTTATTGTGTAAACAGAGCCCAAACTTGGTAGGTCTTCGGAGGGTCTCATCTGTTTCAAAAATCCCTACACAAACATAGAATAATGACGGATAAATAAAACACAATTAATGTCTTTCTTGCAAACTCAAATTAAAAACTGTTTTTCCCACAGTATATCATCGTGCAGCTCTGTGCAAAGAGATCCAGTATTTGCATAGCTCACATTTTATTGCGACCAACTCACTAATGAGTGTGCTGTCGAGGCGATTTTATTACCGAACTGCTGGTGGCGAGTCTCTGTGCACGCTAATCTCTGCGTCTGCCGCCCAGCCCGAGGAAGTAATTACACAATCTCGATTTCCAATCAGAATGTAATGCCCACCATCACCCCAGTGACCTACCAACGGGATATCTGGAGTATGGCGGCTCACGGTAGCTAATCTTAATCCCGCGCCCTTGGAAGAAGATAACACCCGGTGGAAGTTCGGAGTCGGCACAGAGGTTTCTCAAACACTCTAATCTAATCGTGATGCAAGGGTTTGATTTGATTATTTTGACGGGGGCTTTGTGTTTACTCGGAACTAGCTCCAGAATGATATCTGGAGACGTTTTTTTTACAATGTCTGTGTTAAACTATTGCTTTAAAAAAGGGTCTAAATTTCTCTATTCTGATGATGGATGCTAGTATCAGGCTCACGTTTAATTGCAACTCCGGAAAGTCGCAAAGGCTATTTATCAATTTCGTTATAACGAGTTGGTTTTGTTTTTGCCGCAATCTGTTTTTATATGGGCGATGACAGAAATGGCACCCATTAATGTGCCATCGTTAGAGTAAATAAATACGGAAATGAATGTTCCATTTTCACCTAGTCTCTCACTCTCTCTCTCGCTCCGGCCGTCCTGTTTGGCACCGATTTATAATGAGAATGGCACCCCAACTTCCACTCCCCAAGTGGAGGACAGTTTTTTGGGAAGTTGCTGGCAGTAGTGCTTTATCCTGGAGGGTTTTCTCAGGAACCGCGCGCGTGCGGCATGATGGTTTCCGGGCGTCGCGTTCGGGAGAGAAAAATTAATTTCCAGCGATAAATTAGTTTAATTAATTTTGATAAGAGTTATAATAAATTACGTACAAATATCCTCAGTCAACACGTAGCGCGCCGCGCGATGGTGGACACGGTGAGCACACGATGAAGGGCTTGAAAGCTCTGGAAGTTTGTAGGGTGGGTGGGCACCGTTTTCCGAATCGTTTCCATTTCCTGGTGTGGTGGTGTAATGGGGTTTCGGTGTCGTTTGTTTTCTGTGTGTTGAGTGTTGTTCTTTGATAGTAGCACACACTCTGACTGGTGTGCTTTAAACGTTTAAGGCTCTTTAGACTGTATAGATTGACGCTCTCCAGGAAGTAAGAGATTTTAATTTAAACATTGCATCCTCGTTAATATGGTAAATCGATGCATCGATCTTCTTTCTCGGTCAGTAATTCTTCATTCGAGCATGGCGTGAAAATTCCCATCCCCCAGTCCCTCCGAAGACTCCGGAGTCTCCGTTCTAAAATTTCACCCTTGACCTAACAATTAATACACCCCGAATCGTATGGTTCAGCACTCCCCGGTGTTACACATTTTTTTAAGACGGTTTTAATGAAGCCCTACGGCAAAAAGAGATTACCACCGAACAAAAAAAACGTAATAAAAGTATTAAGAAGGGCACAAAACAACAAAAAAACTGTACAACAAAATACCCAATCCAGAAGTATTTAAAGTAAGGAGTGAAAAAATCTACTTAAATTAATCAAAATGCGAGCAAAAGACGAGCATAAAAAAAGTGGAAAACAAACGCACACTTGGGAAGGGCGAACGTTGAAGCTCCCTAAAGTCTCGGCTGCGAGAGAGAGAGAGAGACCCTGCCTTTGGCAAACGCCTAGCCCAAGATAAGCTAATCAAACAGCGTTGATCCATTAATCATTCCGAGCGCGACTTGCGTGTGCGTTTGGGGGTGAGAGAAGAGAAGGAAGAATTCGCCCGACCGAACCGGGTGGTGGGTGGTTTTGGTTTCGTTCCGGGGTGGTTTTCCTTTGTTTCTTTTTTCTCTTCTTCTTCTTCTTCGCCCTCTTCTAGCCTTCTCGGCAGAGCCCAGTTGGAGGGTGAATTAATTCTAATTAAAAAGATATCAAACAAGTATGAGGTAAGCGAATGGATGTTTTTGAGCTCGGGAGGTGGGAAGTTAACATGGAATGATTAATTTTAACACTAAGTCACTTTATGGCATTAACCGGAGCAATGTTTTGTAAAGCGGAGCGGATGTCTAAGGGTCGCTTCTTTGCATACGATTGGAGCTTTGTGGAAGGAAAGTCGACTTAAGGTGCTTTTAAAATAAATAAGTATTGATTTGCGTTCAAGAAATATAACTGCGACATCTGAGGAACCTCCAAGAGTATTAAAATTGAGGGTAAAATCCATTAAAAATGCGATTTTAAATTCGACCTGTTAGAGACACTTCATTAAGCGCAAATATGCATTCGCCGATGTTTATGTTTCCGGTGATAAGTTTGAAAAAGTGCGTTAAAACAAGTTTTCTTCGCCGGCATCGGTCAGCCATCAGTTTGGTCGCATTAATTTCACGCAGGACTATAAAACTAGAAACAGTTTTATTAATTAGAACTCGACCGTCGGCAGGCCGGCCTCTAGTGTGTCCGGCTGATAGGCGTCAACCTGGTTCAGATTGTAATTAATACACCGGATCGCGAACTCTCTGTTTTTTTTTGTCGCTCCCGTTGCAATGAACACTTTTCGTTGGTTCGGGCGGTGTTGAAGCTTTCAATAATTTGCATCCACCAGGAGGTCTGGGCTCAGGGAGCCGGTTCCACGCTGCAAGGCTTTCTTCACAGTCCTTTTTAACAAGCGGCACGCTTCATAAATTTTCCCTCAGTGTATCTCTCTCTCTCTCTCTCGATGTCTCTCCATCGCAGAGTAAGTGAACGACGAGAAGCACCATCGTCGTCACCTTAAGGAGAAGATTTAATTTTTCTTCTGCCAACTTCTGCGTCCGAGGTGTTGCGCTCAGGATACACAGGAGGCTGCACAGACAGTGCGAGACAGTCGCGAAAGGCAAGACACGGGTATCCTATCGTTCCGAGTGCGCCGTGCTAACGATAGAAGAAAACCCCATCGGTTTCACACTATCTTGCGGCTCGGTTCCGATGCCTGGCAGCAGCAGCATCAGCATTGTTACTTTAGCCCGGAAAATGGATCCATCGTCCACAGCCAGGGCAGAATGAAGGATGGTTGGTCGATGGACGGACACTTAAAACCGGTAGCTCGCGCGAATTGACCGACCGAAAGACCGGGCCGCGGTCTCAGGTTGTGTTGAGCGTTATCTCGCTTCCGAAGACGTGGCATGCGAAGCGAGAAAGACAAAAAGGACCACGCTTAAGGACCGGTCGAGCGTTTGGTGCGAGGGAAGGTATTTAGTAGATTAATTAAATTTATGTTTTATAGAGGATAATTAATTAGTATCATGTTATTTTTGCCTCCCCGTTTTCGGTAAGCCAACGGCGGTCGGCAACAAACGAGAGACCAGACCAGAGAGACCTGTGGCAGCCAGTCCTGGCGTGCTTTGTTCGATCGCTTTCGTTTGTCAGGGTTTTTGTGCTCTGTGTTCTGTACCGGTTTCGGAATAGACACTTTGGATTGATTTTTTCGACAAAGAAAGAGGAGGAAAAACGCTCTCTTTTTGGGAAATTACATTCGTGTCAAATGCAAGAATAAAGGGTTCAGGAAAAAAAAGGGAAAAGTGGACGAACGATTGACGAAGGTTCGCTTAAAACGTTGGGATTGATTATTTAATGAGCGAATTACGAAAATGGATTCGTGCAAGTTCAGTTGCTCGGTTGCTTCAACCATAAATCACACGCAGTCGGAAGCGATTGGAGTAAGCGATAAGAGGAAAACATCTGTAACTTCAATCTCTTAACAAAAAAAGAGAAGTTCATTCACATTACAACTGCAAGTCACGATCGTCTATGAATACTTTGAGCGAATTTGCAAGCTTTTGATAATTGTAATCAGATTCAGCGGCATGTCAACTCGGTTGATGACGAGGTGTCAGAGAGTTGCAGAGTTCAATCGTATTCGCAATCGCCAATGTAACGTTTGGTCCGATTGTTTAGTCTATTCTATCAAAGGCGAAACATTAATTAAGTGACTTTGTTCTTTTTTTTAAGCTACCTTTTTTCGGTGACAACCGTCGATGACTCTGTTTTGATTAGCTCTGACTTGCAAAAATGGAGATTGTCTAATCTCGCAGTGAAGTCCTCAATTGTGTCTTGCTTTATCTGCTAGAAATACTGGTTAAACTGAGATTGTTTAAACTTTAACTTCAACTTGTTGGAAGCGTCATACAGTGATGTTCTCTCCAGTTCTCTGTAAAGGATTTACAACACGCCTGTCAACACCTTCTGTCATGTAATCCCCAGCAAAGAACACGCCCTCGAGTAAGCAGAAATCAATTTAAAAACAACCCAAACTTTTCTTAATTTACTTTGCCACTCCGTGTGTGATGTGTGCCCGTCCGTGAGTATGGTCATCCGGTCACTTTTTGTCCGGAAGTTCTTGGTGCATGTTTGCCAATCTGTTGTCCGGACGGCAACCCATTTCGTTCCGCCCAGGTCACATATGCTTCGGGTTCTTGGGAAGCTGAGTTCATCAACACACACGCACGTAGGAACGTTGATACATCTCGATGTGTCGATTAAGGTCAGTTCAGCACTGGAATTCTGCTCCCAACACTATCCGTAACATTACACACTCTCTCTCACACACACAGCAGGCGATAATTTTTTTTCCCCCTCACTGTTAAACATTGATTTTGTGCCATTGGGGGAAATGACTCACCAAGCAGGGGCCAGAATTTTCGACGGTTCTACCAACCAAGTCTCTGTGTAAAAGGGAATCCGAATGTCTAACGCAGCGCCTATGTAGGTTCGGTTGCGCGTGGTCTAGTGTTGTGTAGAGGGGTTTGAAAAATGAGAAGCAGCTGTTTTGAGTTGTTAGAGCTCGTCACCAGGGCCGTTTGATGTTCTCGGATCGCGTACCCTCGCCTGCACGATCGGGGGATTTTTCCCCGGTGGCATCTGCGACTTTCGGAGTTTGTGAGGGAATACCTTTGCCGCTCGGTGGCGTCAAGGGTGATTTACCTCACTGAGCTGGTTGAAAAATTGGACGCTCTCGGTTCGGTACATCGTGGACATCGATGGAACAGTGAGTAACATAGCTTTGTGAACCGGGTAGGTTATGAAAATTTTGATAATTATTCTTTTAAAATATATATTTTGTCCAAAATCTTGGTTGTTTTTAAGCGTTGTGTAAGTCTTAAATGTATGTTTAAATTACCTTCAATAGCTCATGTAACGCTTACTTCCTAACGTCACTCACTGTTTCTATTGCCAGAAAAAGGGCCAATCAAGCACTGCAATTCTATTCTACATTCGCTCAGATTTTCGGACTTCAGACTCTCGCTGTAAGATCCCATACCCAACCGCAGTCTTTTGTTCCCGTCCGGAAATTCCCCGTCCCCTCTCTCTGCACGTCACTTTCACATCTCGTCTGGCTGAATGACAGCAGCAGGCTGCAAACAGTGACAGCCGACCAAGCGACGAGATTTGTTGTCCATAATTAGTTAATTGCATGTATGATTAATCCATGAAGCGTGACAAATGCACCCTTGATTCGGGAAAAAGGGACACAGTTAAGGGAAAAAAGAAAAGGGAAAAAATGTGTCTAAAATGGTTGAAAGCGAGCGTGCGTGTGGTGGTCACACAAGTCGGTAACGCATGGTACGCAATTGATAAGATTTCGGTCGCTCTGGAACACACATTGGGATTAGGATTGTTGTGTCTAGCTGGGTGGAAAGTTAAATGAGTTTTGGGGTTTAAAGGTTTGGTTTAAACTGGTTGATACTTCTAACGCACTAATTAATTGGCTTGGATTGTTTTTTCTTTGATGTCAAACACTAGCTTTTAAAGCTAGATTAAACACAACAATAGTTTGTTGAGTGATTGCTTCTTTTGAAGAGTAAAATATGGGTCAGATTATAATTTTTAACTGCAATAATTTAAGTTTTTTTAAACAAATAGCTATCATATTTTACATTTAAATATGTTACACTTAAATTTTTTATATATTTTATAACCACAATCATTCCACAATAGCTCCGGAACATTGAGAAACATTTTGCCATAAAGCAAATGTAAGCAATATCCGACTTTTCCTCGTGTGTTTTCCTCACACCCGATTCGAAATGGCAGTCACCGAAATGGAAACGTGTAAAAGTGATTAGAAGTGGTGCATCATTTTCCCCGGCTTGTCTTGCATTAATGAGATCGCGAGCAGTTTGAATACGTTGAGCGCTTTTATAATTCCCTCGTTTTCTACTTGTGATTGATGGTTTTATGAATAAACATTGATTTGGTGAGCACGCAACGCATGATGCTTGCGGAGATCAACTTCAAACCCTGTGTCCGTTCGTGTCCAGCGTTTTATTCATGCTCTGCCAGTAAGCTGGCCTGTGTTACAACCTTCCAATGATAATGGTTTGCTGCTATTTTCATATAATTTAATGAAAGGAAAAACGTTCGTTGTATAATGTAATTAAAATTTTTCCACCATTTACCATTTATCGTACCAATACATCTTGGTGTGTTGTAGTGCTGACAATGCGATGTTATCGCGATTTGATTATTAATTGAAAAACGAATACACACAACTGCTGGCGACCGAGAGCTCTCTTATTCTTGCTCCAACAGAAACAAGGACGTACCTTTTTTCGGTAGCCCAGACAACAAAGCCCGAACATAATTAGGGCCGCACACTGGATGCCGGGATGGTGTTGTCTGGAGGTGGGTTAAATTTAATTACGTTAGGAAAAATCGCAACTACACCAAGAAAACGACGAGTGCATTGTAGTTTAACGAGGAAAATACGCGAAGGTGCCGGCTTAACGCAGCAATGAGTTTCTACCGATGCCCTTCTCTTTAGCTTCCTTCCCTTGTCGGTCACCTCGCTCGGTGGCCGGAAAAGGAGTACCATTTTTCAATTCGTCGATAAAAATCTTCCCTGGGTGGCGTTCCGTTCGTACACGTTCCAATGCTCCGTTCCCTAAGCTCGGCGCAGCAGTAGAGTGTGTTGTTTTTTTTTTGCATATTTCGAGTATAAATATTCTTCTCTTCTAAACCAGCTAAGGAGAGAGAGAGAGAGAGAGTGTGTGTGATGGGAATGGATGCGAAGAAGGGCTGTGCGGACAATCGATCTTCCACGGTGAATGGTTTCTTCGGTTGCAACCATACGTTCCAGCAAATGCTCCTGTGTGTTGTCTTTGTTTAGTGCGATGGAAGCGACATGGCAATGGAAACTGCAACGCGGAATGCGTTTTTTCGTTTGTTTGTGTGTATGCGTACTTGATAAAAACGTAATTAAGTTAATTAATATCTGTTTCTGTTTTGGGGGGCGAAGTGTGTGTGTGTTGTTTTTGCGTTTGCTCGCTGGTTTTCCATTGCGAAAATGGTTAATTAGCCAGGTTTCCGGATGGTGTAATGAACGCCCTTTACCTTTTGGTGATTGTGAGCGCCACTAGCGCTTTGTGATTGTGTTGGGTTTTTTCTTTGCTCTCAAACCCAGCAAATGCTTTCCTTTCGAACGTATTTAGTAGATTAAGTAAAGAAATCAGGAAGGTTTGGAAAGGAGAGTTAAACATTTATATCAATCCATTCGGATGGAAAAGACCAAAGAAGAAGCAAATAATTATATTTTAAATCGTCAGAAAAAGATTCTTCTATATTCTCTTAAAATAAGGTCTTAAAATTTACTTAAGGACTATAGTAGAAAGTCGAACAAAATGGTGGTGCTATTCAAGCATGTGAGCGGTTTCCCAATTTTACAGATGACCTGGATATTTCCAGATGAATCTGACGTACAGATGGCGCTACTGAAGAATATACCTATCTGTGGTTTATAGTCAAGTTTAAGATGTTAAGATTCACAGTATTATTTGTATTCGATCGAGATTTATTCAATTGAAGATGCATAACAAGCAGACATGAATTTCTAGCTTTCCTATTTGTTTCTTCTTTGTCTCTAAAATCTCTAGAAGTTGCGGTCTATCATTTATAGCTTCCTTGACTTTGTTGTACCAGTAGCTGGATAATCGAAGTACATTGATCACTTTTCGTTGTAGTAGTATTGGGGGTGGCTCTCCCCAAAGGCCTCTCCCTTAACCTCCTATCTCGTCGGAGGGCCTACGCTTCCTAGCTGTTTAAAGTCCCGTAGGAAGCCAGGATAAAAGGACAGCTAACCGCCCCTGACATGGAGAACAGATGCTAGCTGTCCCCTTCCGCTCAAATTAGCCATATCACCCATCTTCCCAAGGGGTAGGGTTTCTCCGTATACAAAAGCGAAAAGCGAAAGATATTTGGCGAAACATGTTACCGTTCTATACGCCGGGAACATATTGAGTCGAAGTAGGGTATGGAGAGCCTTTGTTGACCTTCTAGAGGTTTCGGATCCATACCTTACCATACCAGCTTATAGAATGACCTGCCAGGAAGGTGCTCGTCAGCGACCCGTTCGGCACGAGGTGTAACTCGTTGGCTGGATCAAGTGGAGTCGGACCTGAGGGAGATCGGATGCAGCCGAGGGTGAAGAAATGCAGTCATTGTCCGAGTTTCCTGGAGAATCATTGGACACCAGGCCATGTCTATTAGACGTGGCCAAGAAAGAAGAAGAAGAAGCTGGATACCTTCTCCTACCTCGTCAAGACCAGTGTCGCTAATGTTTCGGTTTTTAGATTGCCCGAGACTACTTCTTTAACAAGTATTTTATGAATTCTGCTTCTTGGCTTAGCAGATTTGTTGATACCAGATGACTAGACAGTCAGTCCACACTATGCAGGAGCCATATTCAGCCCATCTTTCAGCATCAGTATTGGCAAGGAAATTGATTGAATTGAATGAAAATTGAATGCCTCAAATAGAAATGGCACTTCTAGCTCATTAATCTTAAGAATTAATCAATCGTATATTGGACTGGTAAAACTACGGGTAAAACTAAGTCATAGAAATCCAGAAATAGCAGGCCAAGACCTACTGACGCTGTAGAGCCAGAGAAAATGAAGAAGATATTGGACGGCTGATCATCAAATGCATCAAAGTCTAACTCAAGCCATCTATTGTCCATGCATGCTTAGCACATTGCCAATGTGCTCATTAGTTAGATAGTTTATTATACTAAACATCTGCAGTACTTCCATTATATCAGCTTGATTTTTAAGTTCGGATATGTTAAGATATGTTCTTCTGAAGGAGGTGTACTAGCTTGCTCCTATGTCAGTCTGAAATAAATAAGATGGGAAGACTTATGCCACGTAAACTTAACGAACACAAATGACAAATATGAACCTAATTTCATGAAGCATTAGATAGATCATCAGCGCAAGTAGAGCATTTAAAAACACCTGAAAAAGAAGGCCACACCGCTTCATAATTCGGGTCGAGTGATCATAAAAATATTACCGCTTTAAACTGTTGCATAGAGTTAGTTTTTATGAAGTCCATGCCCTTTTGGTTCGCAGGGCTAGAGAAACGCAGGGCTAGAGAGCAAAAAAACCCGTAAAACCATAGTCCACCAAGCCTAACAAATGTCACCGTAGTTAGTCATGTACCGAGTGGGCCTAACTCGCCTTGGAAATTAATCATACGCCTTTAACACTTTGTCACACCGGAAAGTGGTCACAGGTCTCAGGACCACTGTCCAGGAATGCAGTTGTAATTGGAAGATAAAAATCATTGCCATGTTTTATTATACCAAATTTACCGTTTGCTCTCTTAAACCGTCACTGATGTTGGTGGGAATGGTTCATTGTTTCTTTCGTCTACACAAAAAAAAAACACACCACACACACACACAGGTTTTCGGTCACCGGTTTCGGGTTTTGGTTTGCCTCCCCAACAAAAAAATTAAAGTTCTGGTACTGATGTCATGAAACCGGGAAGCTTTGATTTTCTGACACGCTGCCCGGGCGTAAATAGCAGCTGCCAATCATGTGCTTTGCTGATGTGTGCAGCTTGCCGCGTCTGTTCGTGTATAGCGCGACCCGGACCCTACATTGACCATAAACCGGTTCGAATTTCCATGCTGTCTGTGTTGGACCTCCGCCCGGGTGGAGAAACAATTTTTGGAGCAACACTTAATTTGATCCGGTTAAGATATCGACCACGGGTTGGGGCATGCTGGAGGCGTAAGAGACCGAACGGTTCGAAAGGCTTTCCGGATCCACGAAACCCCAAAGTCTTTCCCCGTGTTCGTCGGAGCAGTGCTTCCTGCAGGCGGAAAAGGCGAAATGCTGATCAAAAGGCAAGTCAGTAAACGGGAGGGGGGAGGGGAGGTTTTCTTGGGGTTTTTGTTTTTTCCTGGTCGGGGTGTGTTTTGCTGGTGGGAGCTGATTTGCTGCTGCTGCTGCTGCTGCGTGGCCTGAGTTTAATTTGGACCTCGCAAACCCTCCCGTTCTCGCACTCACCTGTGGGCTTTGACAGTAATTAATCAAAATCGATTCTGACATTGATTAGTTACGAGGGCTAATCAAATTTCCGATTCTTCTCCAGTTCTTCGTTTGGTGTGTGCCGGTCGGGCGATGGTTGAACCTACGCGCCAAGGTGCGCGCATGCTTGGAGGTTGGAATTTCTCGTTAGTTTTCGGAATTGTTTTGATGCACAGGGCGGCAGGATGTCACGGCGTAAGGGGTTGGGGAGGAGGCGACGAGCGGAACTAGTTGGGATCATTATTATTTTGCCTTCTGAGTTCTGAAACTCCTTCGCAGGTTCCACCGTTCCACCTGGCTGAAGATGGTCAATCAACAAGCTGAGCCTGAGGTTGGGATGGCAAGATCGAGAAGTCAAGGTTGGCTCCATTAATCATTGGACGTGAAATTTAACACTATCGAATTTTCTGCACCAACCTTTGCCGTAACGCACCACACCGAGCTGGCGTACTGGAGTTTGTAATCGTACTCCAAAAACATCCACCTTTTGTTGGAGGAAAACGCCAGTACGTGCAAGAGATTTAAAAGTAATTTATTTCGATTTCGAAACTTCCAAGGGACACGGACAACTGTTCACGGCGAGATATGGAATCGGTGAATTGTTTTGATGCACAGGGCGGCAGGATGTCACGGCGTAAGGGGTTGGGGAGGAGGCGACGAGCGGAACTAGTTGGGATCATTATTATTTTGCCTTCTGAGTTCTGAAACTCCTTCGCAGGTTCCACCGTTCCACCTGGCTGAAGATGGTCAATCAACAAGCTGAGCCTGAGGTTGGGATGGCAAGATCGAGAAGTCAAGGTTGGCTCCATTAATCATTGGACGTGAAATTTAACACTATCGAATTTTCTGCACCAACCTTTGCCGTAACGCACCACACCGAGCTGGCGTACTGGAGTTTGTAATCGTACTCCAACAAAACTCACCTTTTGTTGGAGGAAAATGCCAGTACGTGCAAGAGATTTAAAAGTAATTTATTTCGATTTCGAAACTTCCAAGGGACACGGACAACTGTTTACGGCGAGATATGGAGTCGGTTTTTTTTCTTCTGTTTGAACCGCATTTAAATCGTCGGATCTTCCCCCGGAACGAGATGGATTCGAGGGAATTACAAAAATAAACGTCTTAAACCTTCAAACGGGGACACCGCCACAAGCGATCAAGAGCCGTAGCCCGAACAGATGTGTCTTTGCTGGGCGCTATCAGCTGCACCGTGTCGAGGAAGGAAATAAAACTGTTTATTTGAATATTTGCGGCTAGTATGAGGTTAGGTTCCGCTGTCCTCATCTCGTGTTTTGGTTCTCATTCTCCGAAAGTAGCCGAGACACACAACCGTGTGCGTACTATGCTGTGATCTTTCCAAATAAATCAATTTCGGGAAAATCATTCCTACACGAGCTGTCTCCCGTTGGTCGCTTCTTTAAACGCAGGATCCCCGATCACTCGATGTCTATAAATCACAAACAAATAATCTCTCGCTTAAGCACACGGCGGGCGAGATGTCCATGCTGGCAAGTGGTAGTGCGATTCTTCTTAAAAATAAACATATTTTACTCACCCCCCCAGCTGCGCTGCTCACTCGCCAAGCTTGCGTGGCTTTGTTTTACAGAGCGAGAGACTTTCCGGCCATCGAAATGGTTGGTTGCTCGTGCACGATAGATGTGTCAATTTCTATTAAGTCGGTCACGCTAAAAGCATCCGAACATGGGCTTTGATATTTAATAAATGGATACTTTTTAGCGGCTAATCGAATGTCGTAAAGATACCGTTACTGCTCGGCGGTGGTACCCCCGGTCATTGCGTGCCGTTTGCAGCCGCACGGTGTGCGAATATGTGAACGGGGGGAGAAAAGAAGCGAAGGAACATCGCGACGTAAGATTAATCCATTTTACCACCCGCTCAGACGCCGGGGGTCTCCTTCTCCTCGGAGCACGGTTTTCTGGCGAGACATGTTTGCCCCGGTGCGTGTCTGTGTCTGTAAAGAAGACATAAGTAGATGATGGAAGTGATGGTAAATTAGCTAATGTCGGCGAATTGAAACGAGGTGGTGAAAAACCGGAGGGATTCGGAGTAGTAATGCAAATTAGATGTAGGTCGACACTTTGTTTTGATGTACCGGCCAACGGTGGTGGTGCCGTGTGTGTGTGTGAGAAGCTTGGAATGATGGATGGGACTGTGGAATGGATTTTTAGGATTCAAAATCGAGCTCGTGAACGAACCATTATAGTTCATGTTCGATTTAGGAGAGATACATCTGTAAGGGTTGTTAAGAGGAGAGAAAGCCACTTTTATGTCCTAAAATATTTCCAAATATCTACTTCGATAGGCCGCTTAAAGCTGTATCTAATATCTTGGTAGCTTGTAGACAGCCCTATAAGCATCTTTTAAGCATCAAATTGCAATATTTCTTTCACAGTCTGTAAAACTTGCCTTCCATAGACGATCAAGTCATCGTAACCTGTCTCCCAGCGGCTTGTATGTAAGACGCGTACTCGCGCCTGGTCTTTAAGCTTTAAAGTGCCATCAAGTTGCACCGATCTTCTTTGATAGGTCCTACGTTGATCTATGATTTGCTCTTAAATAGTCTTAAAGCAGAATCAGAGCTAAATTATGAATTATGAAGACATCATGAGGATCTTCAGAATATCCTGAACTTCAAGAAGATTTTTTTCCCAAAAGCGTAAGAGTTATCTCGTGAACAACTGTAGCTATTTTAACAACGAAAATAATCATCTACGGCATTCTTCTTATACTTCATACCATCACCTGTCCAACTGTTACAAGCTCATCCCCAACAGTTGCTTAATCTTGGGCCTGTAAAGACACACACAATGTCACCCAGAGAGCGATTGCCTAACTTTGTTTGAGTGTTTCCGCTATCCGCTGATGCCTCGGGTGGTAAATCTGCTCAGTGGCAATAAATTTTCCGTCCTTGATCTGGGCTTCAGCTAATCCGCCGTGTATTAGAGCTGCACGTGGTACCACGTTCTCCAAAAACAAAAAAGGAACAAAATCTAAATATTTTACAGCAACATGTCACACACCGCTAATCCATTTCGCTGCGCTACGCCTTGTAGTATGTTGTTCCGTTCCGGAGTGTTTGCTTTTCCTTCTGTCTTAAAATATACCGATCGGAGTTTGGTAGACTAGAGGCCACCCAACAATAGGCGCAACGATCACTTCCACCAGGAGACCCAGACAGCTGGCAGACAAACGAACCATAATTGATTGTATAAGTAAATTATCGTGAACAGGAGGGATTAGGATTTTGTTAATTTTAAAATCAAACAACAAACACTGAAGGTAACACGGCGAACGCTTTAATCGGTTGGTTGTCATTGCTTTAGCGGTTTTTTTTATTTTAGCCCTGTAAATGACGCATCGATCAATCATCCGTTTATTTGTGCACTTTGCCAGTGTGTTTTTTTTGTTGTGTTGTTGCGTTGTTTTAATTTATTTTTGCTGATTCGTACGTCAAACCGATCGCTATCAGCAGTTTGCGGTCGCAAAGCTATCGTCATTTTAATTGTCACCAGCATATTTGGGTGGGATGAGCCCACACTACCCACTATTTGCCTTTTGGTGTGTTTTTACTCCTCACTTATGCTGCTGTCCGTTTGCATTTCATTCACTTTCGTTCGCGCTCATCCTCTCGGTTGGTCACTTTAGCTGCCCTTTGTTGTGGTCATTTATGATAATGATTTTAACACGTCATCACGCCGAGCGCGCGCGTGGTTCGCCGGAACTTAAACCCGGGGGTTGTCACCTCGGTTCGGTAG
This sequence comes from Anopheles maculatus, assembly GCA_002091835.1. NCBI lineage: Eukaryota > Metazoa > Arthropoda > Insecta > Diptera > Culicidae > Anopheles > Anopheles maculatus. Next base: position 148,106 of record KZ062033.1, on the reverse strand, counting down.
AAACGTTGGGTTTTTGGTTTGAACAAACACACACACACGCACACACAGACACGGCTTATGCTAACGCGACTCAGCTGCCGAGAACGGAAGTTCGGAACAGGATCGGCGGTGGTTCCCATAATTACTGTCATTAAAATAAAAATTATTCGAACACCCAGACGGGTGGGTGATGATCTCCCTTCGACGGTTGTGGCCTTCGTGTCTGTTTTGTTTGGTTGGGGGGGGGGTTGTTTTTGTTACTCTCTCTCACTCCCCGTCTGCTGACATGCTGCTGTTGCTGCTCGCGGCAGTCAAAGGTGAAAAACTACAGTAAGACACAGCGCGTGTGAAGTTGTGCGTTGAGGGGTGAGGACCAAAGTCACCCAGGTAGGTAGGTGATAAAATGAATGATGCAGGTTGACCACTACCACGTTGGTCGCTTGTCTGTCTGGGCGTAATTATTATTCAGTGGATATTTTTCCACTTGTTCCAGCTTGAAATGATAGCAAAAGACTGTTTTTGTGAGCATCAAAATGATGGTATTTTTTAAGTATACGAATTATAAGTATAGTATTAAGAGCTATATCGAAAGTTAAATGGTAAATTGATAGGACATGAAACAGCTTGTCGTTTAGCTCGTAATAGTCAGCATTGATTAACACAAATAGTTCGATTTTATATGGCTGTTGACATAATTGCTTTTATCATCTGAATTAGTGATGGGAACTTCGGAGTGGATTCACGAATCCACTCTGACTCCACATGTTGAAAACCGACTCCGTCTCCGATAGAATTCCGGATCCGACTCCGGAGCTCCGGAGTACTCCGATCGACTCTGGAGCATTCCGGAGCTTCATCCACTTCGGGGCACTCCGGAGCTTCATCTACTCCAGAGTACTCTGGAGCTTCATCCATTCTGGAGCATTCCGATCGAATCCGGCTGCTCAGTTATACACGAAAAACGTGAGAATTTAGCGTGCTTGTATAAAATTTTTTTTCTAATATCCGGTTATCACTGCTATAGCATACATCCGATCCGGAATCAATCCGAGGTCCGATCCAGAGTCTGATCCGAAATCCCTCCCGCAGCTTTCGATGGATCAAGGTCCTTGAATTGTATTTAAATTTTGAGCATAGTTCTGTCAAGCTCAAAAGGGTCCAAATTAGTGTCGGCACAACGCTATTTAATTTAAAACTGATGTTCAAATCAAAATGCTCGCCTCCCGAAGAACTATATATCAATTAATCAAAGTTCCAACATAATGCATATGTCATATTTCACACGCATCTTGCCCTATTCGTCCATCTTCCGAT
>KZ062033.1:128667-146422 GCA_002091835.1 Anopheles maculatus | reverse complement strand
TAGGAATGGGACACTTAGTGGAGAAGTGTGTTCTCTTATCATCGGATGTGGATGTGTGCGTGTGTGTGTATGTCGGGCTTGTTGCGCTTGGCGGCACCACCGGTAGCTCTCCGATAAGGGAAGTAATGAAAATGGATTATCAATTTATTAAATATTTAATTAAAACTTTTGTCATTCGAGACTTCCTGCTACGAGCGATAAAAAAGAGGCCAAAGAAATGTGACCGGATCGATCGAGTGCTTGTGTGTGTGTGACCGAGGAACCAATGCCTTCGTCAAAGCCAAACCCCCGGAAGCCTTCCAACGGTAGAAAGCAATATTCGCTAATGTTTCGCACCACTTCTTAATGGCGTCCAGAAGAGTAAGGTGACGCAAGGGACCGCAGAATGGCAGAGTTCCTGCCGAGGAGCGTTGCAATTCTTCGCGTTCGGGTTTTATTGGATTCCTGCGCGTAATCAATTAAAAGATTATTCTCTGCCAGCTGTAGTGGTCGTCTTCGATCACCAGCAAATCAAGCTGAAGTAGAAATGGCCTGACACACACACACAAGCACACGCGCTGGGTCGTTCAATCGGTTTGGTCCGGGGAATCAGAAAGCGGTTTCGAGAAATCGATTAGAATCACCCTCACAAATGGGAACGATTACTGCAAATCGCGATTATTCCGCTTTCGCTGGATTAGGAGTTTCGCGGTTTAAAGTTGACGACGATGTCGACGGATTGACCGGCGGGTCCTGTTGTGTCCAGAGAGGGGGAGCGGTGGCGGAGATCGTGGAATGACTGCACACTTTCGGCAGGCTGAACATCATTATCGACCACGACACCGGCGATAAGTGAAAGATGGCCGGGAAAAGAATTTGCGTGCATGGGCATATGGAAGGCGGACCGGTTTCGGAGTTTCGGGAATCGACAAGTTCGTCATCGATGTTGAAAGCCGCTGTGTGTCGGCGATCGGTAGAAAAATGTGGGTCAAGCTGCTGCTTTTTTTTCTGCTTCCCGACCAATGTTAAACTGATGATCATCCAAAAATCGTGACAGAGAGTGCTGCGTGGATGTGTGTACGATGGGAATCAATTTGATCGTTAGGCGCACCGCTTAAGACATTTCGCCACCGCTTGAGAACGCAAATCGTTGTGGATTGTTTTATGCGCAGCTCGCATTGAACTGCTGATCGAGAGAGTGGTAAATGTAGATTGACCATTAGATATCGTTAATCGTTCGACTCCCATCGGGGGACGCCCTGTATGGTGCCTGGCATGACGTTGACCCTAGCTGGGTGAGTAAAGGGGAAATTCAATTTTCAATGAACATGAGCTTAACGATCAATCGTTTACGATTTCGATCAGATTTAGGGAGTTAGCGGGAGATCTCGTGTGGGACGTGAAGTCCATAACGTCTAGGATTCTGAACATGTAGAGCTGCTGTAAGCGTAGAACGTCCGATGGGTTCCTAGACCTTTTTTTGACAGTTCAATATGGTGTCATAAAGAGTGTCACTTTATGACCGAGTCTCTCTGTCTCTTTGAGCTGTTTCGAGCCTTGGGATAGGGAAAGAACGGATGCAGAGAGCTTATTATAATACTAATCGTGCATGGGAATTGGGAATTAAGAACTCGTGGATGTATTTTGGTGGCCTGGTAGCTAATCGTAGAAGTTAAGGTGTGAGACTCAACGTCGATGTAATATTACAAGACCTCACACGAAGGGTTTTGTTAATATTTTTATTCCAACTGCTCTGACGGCAGGCTTACATACATGCTTACATCCTTCAAATCTGACCCTCAAACTTCCCAGTGTAGTTACAACCAGTTCAGATGAGAGTCATCGTTCCCGTTAGTGGCGAAAACCGTCGTGGACGATCGATCAAGATAAGCGATCAAGAATTATTAATATCTCATTAGGCGCAAACGATAGGCTGATTCGAACGCTCTGAGAAGGAATGTTAGTGGCCGTAGCCACAAGAACTATCCTTTTCGTACAGAAATTCCTCATCAAGAGCATCAGACGAGACGAACGAAAACGGAGAAAGCCAACCGAGCTGAGCAAAACGCCCGAAAGAAACGTTCCCCGTTCTCGAGACGCACTAATTGGACCATCTGTGGACAGTCGATGGTACAGGCGCATCCTCTGAGTAGTGGTGGTTGCCGGAGACCTTGCCAATGTGTGTAGGCCTTTGTTGGCGTCGGTGGGAACTGACATCGTTAGCTCGATTCGCCAAGTCAGTCGCTCAGCGAGCAGATCGAACCCGGTAGCTGGAACTCCCTTGGGTTCCAGGGCTTCCAGGGAACCAGCCAGCCAAGGTTGATTTGCATGTCAACCGGTTGGCTGGGGTTCGTTCGCCTCCGGTGTTTCGGAACGCCGGAGGAGCGTTTGTTTTGATTCGCAGACGCAAGACGCTGCTTGTTAGTCTTAATTGTTTTCCAATTAGACGAATTCTGGTCCGGTAATGGATGTAGGATTGGTGATGGCTTGCCCGGTTACTATCTCTATGGGAGAGAATTTCATCCGTTTTTTGTCACCGTTGCAGGCTGCAACTAGTGCAGGAGACTAGGAGATGGAGATAGTGTTGCACACATAATCGAACGATAGCTGATTGCTGATGTGTGCTGGATTGTGTGAAATGAATTCTTGGAAGATCTTTTTGCGAACCAAGATTTTCGTTTTTCTACATCGTGCTGTGGTATTGATCCTCTCTTCCAGACCTGTTCCAGAATTTACAAAACAAGAATTTATTTTCCAAATTGTATGCAAACTCATTCGGATCCATCAAACGCCTCATAAATCTGACAAAAGCCTTGCAAAGTGTGGTTATCATCGATTGACTGGTCGGACGAGATGGTCCAAAACTTCAAAAAGCAGAAACGACAACAACAACAACAAAAAACACCCGTTTGACATGCGTCCATTGGAGTTGGGCAGATTGCGCTTCCTGAAAGGAAAAATGCCCATTCGTCCAGCCGAAGAGCAAGCTCGGCTAGCCGACAAACGGCACCACCCGGCAGATGCAGATACCGGCCCGTACCATCGGAAATATGATTTACAACCATTTTCCAGCCAAAGTCCAGCGTTCTCCAGCGTTGCCCACCGTGCACCGTGGTATCAAACACTTCGGACATTCGTTGGACATTCGTGTGCAGAAGAGGAGAAGAACGAACAAAAAAAGGAAAAAAGGAGCCAATCGATGCGCTCAGGGGACTCTCGGGGTATTAATATCTATTAAATAAATCATCATAAAAACGAAGTCAAAAAGGTTATGATGCTTCTGCTTGCTTTCCCCGGGGCACCTCAGGCACCGGACGCTGGTCATATGGACGCTCGGGAACCAGCCAGCCAAGGTTGATTTGCATGTCAACCGGTTGGTTAGGGTTCGTTCGCCTCCGGTGTTTCGGAACGCCGGAGGAGCGTTTGTTTTGATTCGCAGACGCAAGACGCTGCTTGTTAGTCTTAATTGTTTTCCAATTAGACGAATTCTGGTCCGGTAATGGATGTAGGATTGGTGATGGCTTGCCCGGTTACTATCTCTATGGGAGAGAATTTCATCCGTTTTTTGTCACCGTTGCAGGCTGCAACTAGTGCAGGAGACTAGGAGATGGAGATAGTGTTGCACACATAATCGAACGATAGCTGATTGCTGATGTGTGCTGGATTGTGTGAAATGAATTCTTGGAAGATCTTTTTGCGAACCAAGATTTTCGTTTTTCTACATCGTGCTGTGGTATTGATCCTCTCTTCCAGACCTGTTCCAGAATTTACAAAACAAGAATTTATTTTCCAAATTGTATGCAAACTGATTCGGATCCATCAAACGCCTCATAAATCTGACAAAAGCCTTGCAAAGTGTGGTTATCATCGATTGACTGGTCGGACGAGATGGTCCAAAACTTCAAAAAGCAGAAACGACAACAACAACAACAAAAAACACCCGTTTGACATGCGTCCAATGGAGCTGGGCAGATTGCGCTTCCTGAAAGGAAAAAAGCCCATTCGTCCAGCCGAAGAGCAAGCTCGGCTAGCCGACAAACGGCACCACCCGGCAGATGCAGATACCGGCCCGTACCATCGGAAATATGATTTACAACCATTTTCCAGCCAAAGTCCAGCGTTCTCCAGCGTTGCCCACCGTGCACCGTGGTATCAAACACTTCGGACATTCGTTGGACATTCGTGTGCAGAAGAGGAGAAGAACGAACAAAAAAAGGAAAAAAGGAGCCAATCGATGCGCTCAGGGGACTCTCGGGGTATTAATATCTATTAAATAAATCATCATAAAAACGAAGTCAAAAAGGTTATGATGCTTCTGCTTGCTTTCCCCGGGGCACCTCAGGCACCGGACGCTGGTCATATGGACGCTCTTTCTCCAGATGGTTTTCGACCAGCGGGCTCGCGTGACGTTCGGTGGTGCTCGTGAACTGGCTTGGTGGTGGCGGACATACATAAAAAAGGGATAAATATTTGATGGAAAGGTATTTTTTCATTACTTTCTGCCGTTTCGGCGCCGCTGCTGCTGCTCTGTCGGCATCGTGCGGATGATGCCGATGTGTGAGAGAGTCCGGTGTGTCCACTGTGTGTCCTGGCTGGACACTCTGGAGCTGGAGTTGGCAAACGGTGGAAAATAGATGGATAGATGGTCGATGACTTTCTGTCGCTTTTATCTCGGCGCTCGGTGGGCTGAGAGGTTGGATGTGAGCCACAGGAAGTTCGGGATCCATTTCCATCCAGATCTGCCCACCCATCTACGTGGGGGTGTCGTGTCCCGGCTCCTTATGGATGCTTAATTCCTGAATAGATTAGAGAAGTGGGCGCAATATAGAAGAGTGGACCGTAGCTTACTTCCTTCCTGATGTGTCCTTGTGTCCTCGTTGACAGCGGATGGATCGAAGTGTGGGATAGTGAATTGGTTCTCGTGTGTTGGATGCTCTGACACTCGCAAGTCAAGCTTTGCTTCCCAATTGATCGGTATTTGACCCGGTTTGGAAGGGAAAAGTCCAAGAGTAGAGCAATTTGTTCGATGCATAAAGAACGTTCCTGTACGTTGTGCTGTGTTGTTTTGTATACTTTGATGATTATCGTTTACAAGTTCCTGGGAGTAAGTCATCTTTCACCCTGTGAGGTATGGTTTAGTTTAGTGCTTTAGATATCTCATCAAATCTTCAGATTTAGGTTAGTTCATAGAGACTTTAGAGAGTTAAATTTTGTAGTACTCAGCATCTAACCTGAACACTATAAAGATGCCGCAAACCTTTCCACGTGAATAACAGGTAAATGCGACAGTAACGCTGCATAAATGATGCTTTCACGGATGCACTTCTCACTCACTAGCACCTTCTCATCTCCTCTGTCTCTATTTGCGGATGCAGACAACACCGGTATGCCGTCATTTATAAAAATTATCTTACATCGCCCTCATAAAAGCTTCTGCACAATCCCTTTAACCCTATCGCTTCTCGTGGTGCGTCCGTAACGCTTGACAGTGAAAGGTGCCCAGAGAAGTATATACCGAGTAACCGGGCTTCGTGTCATCTTTTTTTTTGCTCTATCGTCGCACACTGACCTCACCGAGAGAGCTGTTGGCTGAACGATGCGTCACCCTTTTTTTTGCAGAAGGTGATACCCGCACGGAAGCCGGCTCGGTGCGTCAGGTCTGGGGCCGTGGTGATAAGAAATGTAAATACGGAACGAAATTTAATTTGTGTAATTCAAACATACAGCGGGGAAGCTTCATTAAAGGGATGATGGGAGAGTGTGGGAGGGTTGGTGGGTTGGTGAGAATTGTGCGTACACACCATCACAACCTGTGTTGGACTCTGCTACGGATGGCAGTTTCGGTCCACGGCTTATCAACACCGTCGTGGTCGTCGGCGTGCTGGTGCCGGTGATACAATTGTGCCGAAAGTGCAGGCATCAGCTGCTGTTGCTGCGGGCTCCTCTACACGTAGAAGCATCTATGCGAGACTCGGTAAGCATGTGGCCGCTAGTAGAGCTCTATGTACGATTCCCTTCTTCCAATATTCACCCGCGGTCGGGATTTGCCGCGTGACCCAACATCACGGTCCCAGCTGTTCGCAGTTAGGAGAGAAATTATGTGTTATTATCTGGTGCTCCTTTGCTTTCTTTCTACCCCGACGAACGTATACTTTGGTTGTTTTTGTTTTGAACCGTTTTCCCACACCTTTAAAATCGCCACCACTGCTCACCGCCCGGAGATTGGCCCTCGGAGTCACGGAGAACGCACGCGAACCATACGGTGTGCGTACGGATTATTTGCCCGTGCGGCATTCTCGTTCGCTTTTCTGGCATTCTCTTGCATCTCGGGCTTCCTTCTTAGCCTCTGTCTGTTTACACATCGTATTTTTGTGCAGCAAGACAGTCGCTACGGATGCCTGGCTTGCGTGGTTTGCCGAGAGCTTTACTGGTTTAATCGTGGGTCGCGTGAATAAAGTAAAAACAGAGAGGCTAAGTTGGGTGCTTGTTGCGGTGTTGTGCAATTAGTTTTTGGAGAATGGTACTGAATGTACTGGAACTGAATTGAAAGAACGAGAGAGAGAGAGAGAGAGAGAGAGTTTCAGTTTTGTTTCCTTCATTTTCTGCCTTTATTACCATTTTTTGGCTAATTATCAGCTTCTGATTAAATAAGAAAAAGGTCCTTTTTATTTGCGGTAACTTAAACTCTACTGTCTTTAGGCTTCATCATTGATTCTTATTTTATATCTCTTGATGATTTGAATTGGACTGCTACAATCTAAGGAGTGAAGCCAATTTTGGGTAAGAGCTTAGGAGATCTCGTACTACTCAAGCGTTAAGCAGTCGAACATAACATATAACATAAAAAAGATAAAATCTGTAACACCTGCAAATGTATGTCTACATCCTTTTCAACTCATCCGTATTATCCTGAAGCCCTGCATTGTCTGTTCCTCCAATGCATCGGCATCCGAAAGGATGAGCTTGATTAGACTCTCAATCAGGACAGAGGCTGCGTAGCGTCTGCTGTATTATCCTTTTATTTATCCTTTCTTCAAGTACCAGCCGCTTGGAGGGCCTTGAGCCTTTAATAGCTTAGCCTTTAAGCATCTCGAAGCATCGGAAATCCCTTGCTGCTTGCGCCTGGGATGGGCACGATAAATGAGCATGAAGATAAAGTTGCCCAAAGAAAAAGGGTGGTGTTAAACTGCCGAAACCGAATCACGGGGGTCTCTCAAGTGGGTACGTTTAGCATTTAGCAAAGCCACATACACACACACTGGTACCGGTGTGGAAGGAATCTTCATGCATCCTTTTCGTTCTCCGTCGTTTTTTTTTCTTCTTCCCGGTTCTGTCTGCTGAGAGTAGTTGCCGGAGGTCGTCTGGGAAGAAAGTTTGAGTGGTTGAAATTGTTTGTGGTTTTCGGGTCAAAATCCGAAATGCCGAAAGGATATTCGGCAAAGTGGATTAGGACGCCTCGGGTCCGGGTTGTCCGAAAAGGTGCGCTGCTTATCTACCTCGCTGCATCTTGGTCCTCCAAGGAGCTGTGAGCATGGATGTGTTTTGTTTGTTTGTTTGTTTGTTAATTTGCTGCTTAATACTTTAAGAAGTTTTGAGCCAGGATAGGAAGCCATAGGAAGCTCTCTTCATGATGCTGATGATGGTGTGGTGTGAAATGTTTGTTTATTTGTTCGGTACTTGGCAAATCAACTGCTGCTACCTTCTTCTTGGAACCAGTCTTGCGATGCAGCAAGGGTAGTCACTTTAAAGGGTAGCATGTGTGCCAAATTGTAGCTCATATTGAAGCATTAAACCAGGACCCCTTATAGTATGCAGACGTTTGTTGCTAATAATTTTCCAACGAGCCTCCATAAGACGATTGATTCAACGAAAATCAACCTACGAGGCGCCGCACACAACCAAACCGAAAAGCAATTTAAGTTTTAAAGCCAGTTTTAAAAGCGCAAAAAGTTTTATCTTCCCCGATCGTTCGCCGATCTCCATCATGCAGGCCCTTCAAGACTCACCCCCAGGCCACCAATTACTTACTATCGGCCAATTTAATTTCCTACCCAAAAATTTACAACTCCGTCCGCGCCCGCCGGGAATGCACTTGTGCATGTAGTGCTAACTTTCGCCTCCGTATCTATATCAGGGAGCCATTCATCAAAATCCGTGCCTTCCTGCTAGAGCGGCGGGGGGTTGCCGTCGTGCGAGCCAGCAAATGGAAGGCAAGTAAATAGTGCGCTAGTGTAGGATAAATTAATTAAAACGTTTGCAATCCACCACTTGCCTCGGCGAGACTGCACCTGCACGAGGAAGTTCTGCATCCCAGAAGCGTTGGTGCTGCCACACCGCCCGGTTTTGTGTGGCGCTTTGTCCTAGTGCAGTCTCAGAGTGCACGGTACGCTGGCGTCGATTGAAGGCTATATGGGTGTTGCTGGTGTGTAATTCATCCTATGTTTTAGCTACTGTTTTAGCTTGTTGTTATGTTGTGCTGTTGGTTCTCAACCTTCTAGTATTCCTCCCATGTTTTTTTTTTGTTAGGTTTTGTGGCTCAGCTCAGCTCAGTTTGTTGGTAATAGTATACACTAGCGTTTTTTTTTTGCTCACTTGTTTTTCCTTCTCATTTAACATACAAACATGGGAAACGTTTGCTTTACCGGGAGAAGGTATCGAGAATAAGCTGCTGATGTGTCGCCTTCATCCTCTTTCTCTCTCTCCAGACCGTAGCGAGTTCCTTGGTGAGTCCTGTGAGCTTGTTTTTATTTTTGGAGATGCGATAGGAGGGAAAAGTTTTGAATCCCATTTACCGCCCTGCTCTCCTAGGTCTGGCGTGTGTGAGTGTGTACCGAGGTGGAAGAAGACGTAGCGGAAATTGCTGGAACTTGCTACCATCACATAACCTCGTCCAGGAAAACCTCGATAAAAGGGGGTTAGTAGAGTAACAAGATCCCTGTGTAGGTGGCAGGAGTTCATTTAGCACCTTGGTGAGGAAGACTGAAGGACCAGAGCGCTGAGACCATCTCGTGAGATTCTTGCACACCGAGCAGACATTCGACGAGTTTGAAGTATTCCCTCATTCAAAACATCCCACACTGTTTCTAGGCACTCCCTGTGCCCTGTGTCCAGAAGCGTGCGGCCGTATCTAGTTCTTGAGTAGCAACATCATCAGGCAATGGTTGCGTTTCGATGGTGGCACGATCGGGGTTACTTGGGGCAGATCCTTGGGCAGACCAGCACCAGCAAACCCGTGTGCAGTTTCTCATTTACAGTTTGAAATTTTAATTAAATAATTTTGAAGTTTGAAGCCTGCAGCTATTTTTCGCCGCTTGCCAAAACGATGTATGAATTTAATGGGCGACCGGGCGCGGAATCTTCCCCCCATATCTATCTTTGCCAGTGGGAAAATCCATACTCTCCATCCCGGCTGTGAGTAACCCCCGAGTGACGGGGTCCGAGAGAACGCTGGGCAATCAACACGGGAGGTTCTGTCGGCTGGATTAGTCTGGCCGCCGAGGCTCGGGTGGCAGTCGGCAAAGAAGCAGGGGGAGATAGTGTTTCGCATCCATAAAGCGGGCCATTGCCTATGTACGAAAGTTTCAGCCGCAAGAGTCCTTCATTATCTTCGTTTCGTTTTTTGGGCACGTCAGCACGGCCTCCGAATGTGTACGTGGCTGACGTGGCGCTCACAATACACCGCAGGGTTTTCCGGTACTACTTCAATTATCGTCGAAGTAGTAGCAGTCTCCTCCACCCAGGTTCCAATCCACAGTACCCAGTTGCCGGTGGAGCTAGGAGCGGGAGTCAATGTGTGCATTCATTTGTAAAGTGCAGCTGCAGTTGTGTGCCATTGCCGAAATGCTGCAACCGGAGATGGTACCCTGTACCGGGGCTAGCTAGAATCGTTTCGGACGGATTTCTTCCATTCTCTTGGTGTGTTTGTGTGTATGTGTGTATGTAACATGACCAGCATTGGAGTTGGGATGGCTTTGTTGAAGGCATCAGCAGACCACCACCACCATCGCTAGCAGAACCGGAAGAGAGAACGGTCCACACGACGTTCTACCACGACGCTGCCTTGCTATTTATCCAATTATCCTCCCCAGTTTCTCCGTGGACGACATGTAGGATGCAATTGAATTTTCGCCCAACAGTCCCAATGTCCGCGAGTTCGGTAAGCCGGGGGGGTGGGAGATACTAGACGAAACCGTTGGGTACCGCGAACTTGAGCTCGGGATTGTGGCTTCTTTCCCAGGATGGTCCGGGAGTCTCGGTTCGGTGGGTGTCTACGCACGCAGAAGTTATCAAACCGACCGTCCCGGGATCTCCAGCCAAAACGGGGGGGAGAGATGTTTTTCGGCTAGGCTAAAGGGTTTTGCAGATGCAATCGTTCGGGTAGCAGGTTGTTGAGTGAAAATTGAATTCCTTTGTGACCAAGAGTGATGGGTTTTTTTGCCGGGCAGGATAGAGGATGGGTTTGGATGCGGGAGCAGGCCACCTATGCGTAAGCAGGCCTTGCTTGTTGGGAGCTTGGTAAAGGTAGGTTAAACTTCGGGACCCACCAACAAGGGACGATGTTGGAGTTTGTTAATTATCGGGGAAATAAACTTCCGACAAAGATTGCAACGTATCTTGATTGACTGCGCCGAGGTACTAATGAATCTCAATTTCGGTTATACCAGCACCAGCAAACCCGTGTGCAGTTTCTCATTTACAGTTTGAAATTTTAATTAAATAATTTTGAAGTTTGAAGCCTGCAGCTATTTTTCGCCGCTTGCCAAAACGATGTATGAATTTAATGGGCGACCGGGCGCGGAATCTTCCCCCCATATCTATCTTTGCCAGTGGGAAAATCCATACTCTCCATCCCGGCTGTGAGTAACCCCCGAGTGACGGGGTCCGAGAGAACGCTGGGCAATCAACACGGGAGGTTCTGTCGGCTGGATTAGTCTGGCCGCCGAGGCTCGGGTGGCAGTCGGCAAAGAAGCAGGGGGAGATAGTGTTTCGCATCCATAAAGCGGGCCATTGCCTATGTACGAAAGTTTCAGCCGCAAGAGTCCTTCATTATCTTCGTTTCGGTTTTTGGGCACGTCAGCACGGCCTCCGAATGTGTACGTGGCTGACGTGGCGCTCACAATACACCGCAGGGTTTTCCGGTACTACTTCAATTATCGTCGAAGTAGTAGCAGTCTCCTCCACCCAGGTTCCAATCCACAGTACCCAGTTGCCGGTAGAGCTAGGAGTGGGAGCCAATGTGTGCATTCATTTGTAAAGTGCAGCTGCAGTTGTGTGCCATTGCCGAAATGCTGCAACCGGAGATGGTACCCTGTACCGGGGCTAGCTAGAATCGTTTCGGACGGATTTCTTCCATTCTCTTGGTGTGTTTGTGTGTATGTGTGTATGTAACATGACCAGCATTGGAGTTGGGATGGCTTTGTTGAAGGCATCAGCAGACCACCACCACCATCGCTAGCAGAACCGGAAGAGAGAACGGTCCACACGACGTTCTACCACGACGCTGCCTTGCTATTTATCCAATTATCCTCCCCAGTTTCTCCGTGGACGACATGTAGGATGCAATTGAATTTTCGCCCAACAGTCCCAATGTCCGCGAGTTCGGTAAGCCGGGGGGGTGGGAGATACTAGACGAAACCGTTGGGTACCGCGAACTTGAGCTCGGGATTGTGGCTTCTTTCCCAGGATGGTCCGGGAGTCTCGGTTCGGTGGGTGTCTACGCACGCAGAAGTTATCAAACCGACCGTCCCGGGATCTCCAGCCAAAACGGGGGGGAGAGATGTTTTTCGGCTAGGCTAAAGGGTTTTGCAGATGCAATCGTTCGGGTAGCAGGTTGTTGAGTGAAAATTGAATTCCTTTGTGACCAAGAGTGATGGGTTTTTTTGCCGGGCAGGATAGAGGATGGGTTTGGATGCGGGAGCAGGCCACCTATGCGTAAGCAGGCCTTGCTTGTTGGGAGCTTGGTAAAGGTAGGTTAAACTTCGGGACCCACCAACAAGGGACGATGTTGGAGTTTGTTAATTATCGGGGAAATAAACTTCCGACAAAGATTGCAACGTATCTTGATTGACTGCGCCGAGGTACTAATGAATCTCAATTTCGGTTATCCTGGGTGAACGCCGGTAATGACCATAATGTTTGGAGAAGAAGTCTTGATGTTCGTGGCCGAGGATTATTGCATGTTTGCGTGGCAAAACAAAACAATCTCATTTGACAAGCTCGCAAAGTCAATGCACTTTTAGAATTGCCTGTCTACCAAACGGGTTTTGTTTGGACGCTTCGTCTTCTCCGTGTTTCTATTTCGGGAATATTGAAGTTCACGCGTAGTCCTTACGCTTCAGCTCTTCCTGACCGCACAACGACTCCGGGCCCTCCTTTCCCCCGGGAGAGGGTGCCTTTTGATGCACCTTCGTGAGTCCGATAATAATCATAGCGCGCAGTAATAGACGACTGGTATACAATAATTACAGAGGGAGTGAGAAATTCTCTATAATTTACATTTCAAACGCAAAGTGGTGGTTATGTATAACAAAACGGACCCAAAACACCCCGGACAAAGGGTAGAGAGGGGGAAAGAGAGTGTTTGGAAGGGTGAAGCAAAACGGAAACCGAAAAACGAGTGGAACGCCTAACGCCTCGGGGCCGCTTATGGAAACTATTTTGCCGGTGAAGGAAAGGATAAGGAATTCTAGCCGGTCGAGGCAGCTAAGGGGCATTAGCTAAGAATGTACAAATTGTTGTGGTACAGTGGAATGAAGCACGCTTCGTTGTTATTTTTTTTTTCGGTTCCTCATGAATGTCTGCCAAGAATTTCGGTTCTTTAAAGGTGGCTTTAAAGCTAAATTATGGGTGTATTAATTGTAATAAGTATTATTAAACCTTCTTAATTTAAATATAGTAAACAACATAGTGCATTTTGGTAAGTAAAGTTTTGTGAACTACCGCTTAAGTGGTTTCGAGCCAAACTTTCAACCGCTCCACAATTTCCGATTTGTTACGCCATTATCCATATCGGAGCGAATCGAGAAGAACGTGAGCAGAACGGAACAGAAAGTAAAGCAGCCTTAAAGTATTTGCTCATCTTGCTCCCACACGATCGCTTCACGAGTTCTGAGGGTGAAAGTAAAAAGGGAAGGAATCGTGAAGGGCATACTCGGAACACATAAACTCGGTGGATCGGGTTGATCTTTGAGTTGGAGCTGTGGGCTGAACGGGAAGATCCCAATTCGTCCAACGTGTTACGAGCGCTAGGATGGAACGAATCCGTCATGTCCGTTTCGTTACAGACCCCACAAGCATACGGTGTAGTAAAGCAGAGACTCCGACGCCGACTAGCCAAAAGTGGCCTCAGGACATCTCCGGCTATCTCTTTCGTGGTTCGCGAATTACTGCATATCGGTCGGGAAGATGTATCTATTGAGGGGTTTTTTTGCAGAAACAACACCTGACTCTGTAGTGGGAAGAACAAGAGTTCCTGTCTGTGTACTGTGTGGGTTCGAAGCTCTCGTTTTTTTTGCTCTTGTATCCCTGCGGGCTATATCCAATTCTCTCGAGTCGAACGTGCCCGTTTAACGTGTCGTCCTCCTGGGCGGGAGCAATAAAAAAACGAACCAGACACTGACAGCGTTTGGTCCGCAAACCGAGCAAACCGAGCAACCCGTGTGGTGGTTGGTGTTTAAAATTAAATTATATGTCTCACGTAAGCTGAAAATTACAGAGGAAACCGATATTGTCCGAATCTGATCGAGGGCGGTGCGCTTGATTGCGATGTGTGTCTGCGTTGTTTTTTTGTGTTGCTTGCCACGTTTCGGTCCTTAGGGACCCCCTTTCGTGAGGTCCAAAGTGTCGGTATCTGGTCATCGACATTAGGGTTGGAGAAGAAACAAAAACTAAAAGGAAACGCTGTCTTATCGGAGCTCCAGGGCCTGGTGAATCGTGACTCGGTGAAGAGCATTACGAATATTTGAGTAAGGATGGTCTAAAAGAAGCAAGAGATAGTAAACAGTATGTAAAGGATTAAGGAGTTATAGAGTAATTTGTTCTAAATGTAGAGAAAAGTTGGACCGATGTATTCTGAGACCTGTGACGCATTGACTAGAATTCTCTCTTCTCGGTTGATGTTTCATCGTACAAGATATAAAATTGAACAGTTTTTTAAACAAATTGTCGTTCGATTATTGGCACCTCGTTATCGGCAAGTCTCTGTCGACAACGCTCAAGCAAATCCCTGTTTCATCGATACACGCTTTCCAGCATCAATTGAGCCATCATATTTTACGATTATTTCACCAGTAGACTCCGTTCTTGAGAAACAGTTTAGCTCACACGGGGTTGTTCGCTTTCCTGTTGTTCTGTTTTGCCCCACCGGCAACTGCTGACTTGTAGCACTTTCACTCACGCCACGTCCGTTGCCGAGAAGCAAACGGTGCAACTGCACTTGCACTTCGGACCATTCGTTTAACCTTCACACGATCAAGCGGTCTTTTGTCGGCATTCGGGGTGTGGAACCTCGTGGTTTTTTTGTTGCCTTGTGTATCTATGTGTTCTTGAGACAAAAAAAGGGACATGAAGAACAACACAACATCACGGCACACTACATGCATGCGCGCATGCATAATGCAGCTTTTTCTTTCCCATTCCAAGCCCACGGTGTCCCTCGGGAAGTCGTGCCAAACGAAGCACGGAACTGCGACTTCGGCCCCTGTACTGTACAACGTCTTCCTTGTCTGCCTGTCTGGAGTACACGAGCAAAACCGCAAGGGAGTCGGCGGCGCCCCAAGAAGACAGCGACAGCGCAAGGCCTCACAGTTAACACAGACCCGGCCCAACGAGTGAGTTCGATTCCGTCAAACGAGGAAGCTCGTTGGTTAATCGCCATTACGCACGCACGTACCGAACGGAACGCCCGCTTTTACATGCACGCACCTTGGAGTGGCCGGGAGTGCATTCCGGTGCAGCGGGTGCAGTGTTCTGGGGTCGTTTGTCACTTTGGCGCTCGCGCATGGAAATGGGGAGCGAAATGCGTGGCGCTGGGCGTTTAATAAAGTATGCCATTATCGCGTGTTACGAAACGTTTTATTATCGAATTTGGCCGGGTTAGCGGTTTGGCTGGGTGAAGTTCATGCAAAAGGTGAAGTTTTTGTTCGTGCCGTGTGTGTGTCTGTGTCTTGGAGGTTAACCGCATGGCCGAAGACGAATAATACAACCAACAGCGAAGCAAAACTAAGTGTTTGTTTCCTTAATTTTATCGAAAAACTACGCTTCCACTAAGACTCGTCTCGCAGGGTTGTTTGGGCTGCCAAAAAAAAAACCCCATCATCAACATTCGATTCGCGTCATAATTATATGTGTATCGTGTCAGTTCAACCATCATCCGCTTACGAAGGGATGATTATGCGTGAACATTTCCGTGGAACATGCTCATCAGTTTTGGACTTCCAATGTTTTTGTATTAAAGTATTAATTTTCATAATGTTTAACGATCTTCAAAACATCCTAACTCCGGGCCTTTTTTAATTCTCTGAAAGCGAATCTGCTTCACAGCGAATCATAAGTAACGGGGACCTGCCATTTCCCAGCACCTGAACCAAATGTGCATCACGCCATTTACGCTCCGGCGAGCAAATGGTGGGAAATGGGTCGAAAACAGCTGATCGTGTTGTTGTGTGTTAGAAAAATGGCTTCCACGGCAGTCACGTTCGCACACCTGCAGATTATGTTTGACAGCTTTTAGGTTAGTTTTGAGGCTTTGGGTTGGCAAGCGTGCGGAATGCAGGAAGAGAGCAAAACGATGAAACAAGTCGTGTTTAACGGGTTAGAAGGTCACGCCGTAGTGTGGTGTTAGACGCTCGACAGTTGCTATATCTTGGACCAACTCAACAAAGCTGAGAAAATGGCAGGAACGCAGTGTTTGGAGCTGTGGGAACGACTTTAAATCACTCCTCGAATCGAAGTTCATTGAGTTAGTTTCTTAACGAGATGTTGAGGAATGTGTATTAGAAAAACAAATCCATCTATTACTTGCTTATTGATGCCTTTTTTCCATGACGCCATGCTATCTGCCATTTAACGGCTAGACGCCCTTAATTATCGCTTAAGTGTCTGTAAAATCTTTTCTCTCTTTGCTTTATTTACAGCTTATCAAAGAATGCGTGACAGAAAATCGGTCTGCAAACAGAAGGTAAGTTACGCGAGTATGTTGAAGTACCTATTCTATCCGAGTTAAAGTCACTAAAGACGCGCTATTGAAGAGGACCCAGGCTTCCGAGTGCCCCTCGGATCCACACACTTCCGTGCTCTATTGAAGTGCACGAAACGAACCGAACTGGATGTTTGTTTCGTGCGCTACACATGCGTGAGCGGCCATTAAATCGAGCTAGTGGAATCGGGCGGGGAGCGTCATCATCTATAATGCACACGGGCGAAACAACCGTGTCTCCACTTCATGGTGATGAGGCCTCGAGCCATCTTCACTGCCGAGAAGGACATTACACACACACACATAAAGCTCAACTAATCATCGAGATAATGGGCCCTAATTGAACGTGCCCTGCTTCTGGACATGGGCTTTGACCACATGACATGTTCTCGGTATGATTAACAATTAATCTTATTTGCTAATGAATGATTGACCATTTTGGTTTCCCGTGTGCCTGGGTCGGACCGTCGATGGGCATCATCGATCCGGTTTTCCGTCCGTGGGAGTTTTGTCCGTGGACACGATGGATGGTGCACGCGAGTCTTGCAATTCTAGCGATAATCGATTGGAGTTAGGGAGTGAAGTTGTGAGTCCGATGTCCGTTCAAGAAAAGGGTATAGGGACATGCAACGAAAGAGAGCACCATTAGAGAGCCTAGTAACTTGAGTAAGCTGTCTAGTGGAATCAAGATAAATGAAGCTGTCATCGTCTGTTGCTTGTAGATGGTCTTAAGAATCATTTCCTTATTGTAATGATCATGCTGCCGGAAGTTCGCATATATTTTCGCGTCATTTAACCTAAACCTAGACCTAAGAATTCTTGATGGTAAACTATAAAACTTAAATCCTCGGATGTTGTGTCTTGGTCATCGTAGCAATTGCAGACACAATTGGGAAGAAAATCTTCACATCCACACCGGGTCCTCTCGCCATATAAGTCATCGCACAACCTCCCCGAGATGATCGTTTATCGTTATCTCGCATCTTTATTTACCCATCGGGGAAAACAAGATAATTTGTGCCGAACCAAGCGAGACCAGCGGAAGCGTACCCGAAGGCTACTAAAACCAGCAAATCACGTTCGCCTGCTCTCGGCTAATCGTTCTCATCGTTCATAATTGTTCACTTCCTCCTACCTACAAAACGGCATGTGCGTGTGCTCCAACCCGCCCTCCTACATTCCGTCTCCCTAATCCCCATTGCACCCTGAGAGTTGAAGTTCCCGCCACGAACACGTGCTGCCAATCATTTGTGTGGGCTTTCTTCTGGCACTGGGTGGTAGCAAAAGCAATAGGAAAGAAGTCCTCAAATCTCATCTTCACGTTTCATTTCTGCCAACTCATCGCGCGCTGCTCATCACACTCAGCCGGGGGATAAAATCTCACTGAAACGGAGGCGCAGCGCAGGTTTTCCTTCCGTTCGGTGTCGATTGCATCGCCGTTCCCTGGCCTAACCTGGTCCGTCAGGTGTTCAGGGTTTCCCGTATGGGGATGAGTCAGCTGTTTCCTGTCAGCGTCCGCGTCCATTCACACCTTTTTGCTGGCCCCGCTCTGGCAGCCGCTACCAGTTTTCTACTGTTTTT
>KZ062033.1:45572-125587 GCA_002091835.1 Anopheles maculatus | reverse complement strand
CGTTCAAGAAAAGGGGATAGGGACATGCAACGAAAGAGAGCACCATTAGAGAGCCTAGTAACTTGAGTAAGCTGTCTAGTGGAATCAAGATAAATGAAGCTGTAATCGGCTGGTGTTTGTATCATTTCCTTATTGTAATGATCATGCTGCCGGAAGTTCGCATATATTTTCGCGTCATTTAACCTAAACCTAGACCTAAGAATTCTTGATGGTAAACTATAAAACTTAAATCCTCGGATGTTGTGTCTTGGTCATCGTAGCAATTGCAGACACAATTGGGAAGAAAATCTTCACATCCACACCGGGTCCTCTCGCCATATAAGTCATCGCACAACCTCCCCGAGATGATCGTTTATCGTTATCTCGCATCTTTATTTACCCATCGGGGAAAACAAGATAATTTGTGCCGAACCAAGCGAGACCAGCGGAAGCGTACCCGAAGGCTACTAAAACCAGCAAATCACGTTCGCCTGCTCTCGGCTAATCGTTCTCATCGTTCATAATTGTTCACTTCCTCCTACCTACAAAACGGCATGTGCGTGTGCTCCAACCCGCCCTCCTACATTCCGTCTCCCTAATCCCCATTGCACCCTGAGAGTTGAAGTTCCCGCCACGAACACGTGCTGCCAATCATTTGTGTGGGCTTTCTTCTGGCACTGGGTGGTAGCAAAAGCAATAGGAAAGAAGTCCTCAAATCTCATCTTCACGTTTCATTTCTGCCAACTCATCGCGCGCTGCTCATCACACTCAGCCGGGGGATAAAATCTCACTGAAACGGAGGCGCAGCGCAGGTTTTCCTTCCGTTCGGTGTCGATTGCATCGCCGTTCCCTGGCCTAACCTGGTCCGTCAGGTGTTCAGGGTTTCCCGTATGGGGATGAGTCAGCTGTTTCCTGTCCGCGTCCGCGTCCATTCACACCTTTTTGCTGGCCCCGCTCTGGCAGCCGCTACCAGTTTTCTACTGTTTTTCCTCCTGCTTCCAATTACTATTTTCATCTCGTGTGCTGCTCTCTCCATCTGCTGCTCAGCACTTTGGTACGTGCGAACTTTTCAATAATAAACCCTCCTGGCCCGGTGTTGCGTTGGTTTCTTCGGATTCCGATTAACGAGAGCGATTGGTCTAGCGGGCCAGGGAAGAGGTTGGAAGTCTAGCAACGGATGCACGGGGTGGAACAATTATGGTGCCCTTCCCAGCGCTCTCGATTGCCAGGGTCTGGGTCGAGCGAAATCGTTTAGGGAAAAACTGTCTGCTACCCGCTTATGCAACTAGACGAGCAGGGAAGACATGTGTGCGTTAACTAGCGAGCAGGACAAGGCCCAAGGAACACGATCGAATCAAAGATGTTTTATCTCTCGCTCGCACGTTGCCGGGGGATTTTTTTTTGTTCGTGAAGCGATCTACAAAACGATGAGAATTATCGTTATTATTATTAAGGATGATTTATCACATTTTATATCATCCCTCGTTGCGTTGCCGCTACCACGCAGTCGTCGCTTCGCCTGCACGCTGCAATGATTGCTGATTTTTGTGTTGCTCGTTCGTCCGTTCTCGCTTTCCCAACCCGGGTACGGTTTTCCCGGGTCTTCCCGGTACGAAACGACGGTTGGCAGAGCACATTCGGTCGCATGCTTGTGGCATGCTGCAACGATTGGTTTTGCAATAGCTATTCGCACCAGCAAGCAAGAGGGTAAGAATAGAAGGTGCGAGAATCACAGTTGCAGAAGATTATCACGCACAGAAATAGCACTCGGTTGGAAAGTCGTTCAATTGAGATTTCCGTTAATTGAGTGTTTGATAATTGAAACCGTTGGAGAAGAGTATTTTGAGGCCTCTTTTAAGACTTTAAGAGAAGATTTAAGTCTAGGTTCCTATATTCTGACTATTTTTAATGCAGTTTTAAGAAAGTTTGTGGCTTTAAATTACTGTAATCCTAATCTATTGGAGAAGGAGTCATAATGAAGTACGCTTAAAACTCACCGAATCCCTTCAAATGATGATGATCCTAGTCCTTCGATCCAAGTGAGGGATAATTCATCAGGAGTCCTTGTCCTGGACTGTGCCCTACATCGATCGTCTCTCGGGAGGGTTTAACCTAACCCAGCAATAGATCGCATCAGGCGCGTCCAGCCGTCGACATGCTTTGTCTTCCACCTGGCCCTACCAAGCTGCTACGTTTGTTTACAGGACATTGGAATTGCTCCGAGGAAAGCACCGACAGCTCGACCCAAAAGAAAACCGGAGAACCTTTTTATATAATTACCAATAAACGTAATTGAATCCGTGTGGCCGCTGTTGCATTCCCGCTCAGCTACAAATTCGGGGGTATTCATCAAGGAAGAGGAGGCACACACAGCGGGTGTGGACGATGATTGCGATGAATTCCTAAAAACCAAAAACGTTCCACTGATTTATCTTCGTTTCTCCCTTTCCGTTTCGGGTCGATCGATCCAAGTTGAGTTGGTCTTATTTTCCTGGTCCCGGGTATTGTCCTTTCGATAATGCACCGTGCTCCGCAGATGCTTCGTAGAAACGAGCGTATCACTTTTATCCTTGGCGGGCGATATTGTCTCCATCAAGCGGAGTGACTTTGTTGGCCTAACTGTGAAGGGTAGAGAGGAAAGAATAGGGAGAGATCGAGAAAATTATGTCCTTTAACTGAAAATTGGCTCTCCGAAGCAATCACCATCCATTACTGTGGGAGAAAGTATACCATATTTACGTGATCGGATATCTTTGGCCAGGATTCTGATCGTCCTTGCTTTTCAAAAGCAAATAATTTTTGTGTTGTGTAAAACAAACTATCTAATGCGCCTTAATGCAATTACCTTTTACCATTTGCATACCTCCTAGGGGCATCCGTGTGCGTGCACATTAACCAGAGACAACCGATAATTATCTCGCTTTCGTGTTCGATTTCGAGACAGCTTGTCACATTTCCCATCATAAATTGGACGGATTTGTTGTCACCTGGACGTGTCACACACGTCCCCCGTCTGGGTGGCTGTTGTCCGGGGTAGGGTGAGTGGTGAGGTGGGCGTCATCAGCAACGGTGGTTTGAGTGAACGTTGACAGATGACAACCGTTAGCTGGCAGGGCTGGCAGAAAAAAGGGATTGCCAGAGATAATTGCAAAGGTAATCTGTCAAAATGGCGCACAACGGTGGGAACGACGTTTTTGCAGCTGTGAAAAGGAGATGGCCGTGGGATACACACACTCACTGTAATCGTGAAGATTAAGCGGTCACTAATGACGCGTTTAATTTCCTTCCGCAATTCTGGTGCATTCGCTGCTGTCCCGTGTGTGCCAGTAAGTTTTCGCGGCACTGCAATTCACTTATAACGAGCACCGATTACGCTTCCAGAGCATCGTGGAAATATGGTTTACAGTCAAATCTTTTCACCGGAAGCGATGCACTTTTTATCGCCTTCGCGCTCTCTCTCAAACCACACGAGACACCTTCATGCTTTTCTTGATCGACCCAGAGAAGAGTGGTAGTAAGTTTTCCAGCTCGGTGCGGGTGAAAGGGAAAATAAAAGATCCCGTGCGGTTCGTCTGGGAACGGTTCACAGCGCTGAAAGAAGACACCCTTCGGTTGGTATACACGCATTGGCACGTCGAGTTGGGAGCAAGAAGTCATCATCAACCACACCCGGTTCTCCGGCAGCTCGCAACAGACACGGCAGTAGAGGAGTTGGGTAAATATTTATCTTTCCCATATTAGTTAGCACTTGAGCTGGCATCGTGGTGATGGGAGTTCCGGCTGCCTTAGTGCCAAGCCCCTCACTAGTCATCCGCGAAATCTCGGCTGGAATCGAGCATCATTGATTCGAGGGATGTACAGTAAGCTGCAAAATGTTTGCAACAATATGTTGGACGAGTTATCTTGCGATTAGGAACTGTTTTATCGATAACTTTTACTGACTTTGAAGAGTTCTCTCGTCTATAAGTTATTTACATGCCTACCTGAAGGTTTCGTTTACTTAAACTTCCTAAGTTCCTAAGCTAAGTTTTTATTGATTAGGAATATTATTAAGATAATCCTGAGGAGCACTATCTTATTTCTGTTTACTAAAACCTCAGTCTAAACCACTGCCCATTTTAAATGATTTGAAATGAATGATTCCTAATCAAATCTTGAAGTTGATTTATGATTTTTACTGCCCCGGCAGGTTTGACCCATTTAGGGTTTAATCAAATGCGGAATTCCTGCAGTTTACCTTTACCAGAAGCAATCCTGCTTTGGGTAGCCTGATTAAATTATGCTTCTACAACTCCGTTTTTATCTCGTCGATTATCGTCCAACGGTAACGGGAGTGATCCGATAGAGTTTTCTGTTCTGCTGCCTACTTAACTATTTATGACTTCACGATACTTAAAAGCTTGTTTCAGATGGCCTCAGACGGCTTGCCGGGGTTGTACCGGGTACCACAATCTTAGCCCCCACAGCTGATAAGCACGGTGGAATGCGCTTGGAAGCGGAGTAGTTGTGAGTGAATCGACATTTTAACATCCGCTCCGAATGCTGTTGAATGAATGCATCTTATCTAGGTGAAAAAAAATCCGGATTAGGTCTCGTGAGAGAAGGAGCAAGAAAAACTGATTATGTTTACGGGTTTGATAATCAAATTGATTATGGCTTGCTTTAGCATTTTAATTCTATTAACGAAGATTAGATTGTGATGGTGAATGCCGGTGAACACTCGATTTTTGAAGGAATGTTGGCGTTTTGTGGATGTTTGGTGCATGTGTAGGAAGCTCAGTAGCATATTGGAAGTTGTCGGATAGGCCTACCGGGTACTCTCTGCTCATTTCTAGTCACTAGAATTGTTGACAGCATAGTTTTGTTCCTACCTACTCTCTGGGAGTGAAGTCTCCATCTAGATCTTACTGCAGAGTAAAAAATTGGCCAACACACCTACTTGTCGCTTCATTTATCCGCCTGTCTTTGAGCTGTTGGGTGTGGGTACGTTTATCCATTCATCTCAAGCTTCGCCCATGCTAGCAAGACTTCAAACTTTTGTGTTAGCACCTTGTCGATGTTGTTTTGCGAGAAAAAGCTGTATCAGCACGTGTACAGCTTTTGCCCGAAAGCTTCATTGATTAATTTTTATATGCCGGCTTTTATGAATGAATTTGGAAGCAAATAAATCAAAAACATGGTACCGCGTATGAAGGATATCGCAGAAGAACTAGACAATGTATTAAACTCCCACCGTGGAACATTCTACGCCCGTTAGAATCATTCAAGAATTTGCCGTCTTCACTTACCCTACGCAGCATTAGAATAGATGTCCGTCATATTTGTCTCAAGTCCCCAGCAATGCGCCCGGTAAGACTCTTGGTACAGTAGATCTCCGCCTTCAAGTTGCTAATGGGGCAAGCCTCCATTTCGTCGAAAAGGCGCACCTTTTGCGCTGCAGGCCGACCGTTTTGCCGCCCACACGTTAAAAATAGACCTGTGGGCCAGTTTATTATTTATTCCATGTTTGTCAGGTTATTAGCGCTTCAATGATGAATCGATAATGGTACTGCCCCCACAGGCGCAAGTACTCTGGCATGGAGTGGCCGTGGTGTACTGTGGCGTGAAAGACGAACATCAGCAAGAGAGTCCATTCGAACTACACACACACACACCCCTTTACGAACCCGTCACCTGAAGGCACTTGGCCCGTTGGAGCTTAAGGTTTTGATGGGGTCCTGCTGCTTAGGTCCGCTTGAAGTGTTTGACAAGTGGTTTTAATGGAAACACCGGGGCTATCGCTATCGATTTGGGGTGGCAATAAAAAAGAGAGTGTGCATTAAGTGACACATAAAGCAGAGCCCGAGTGTGGTTTGCGCGATTTGCGCCGGTAGGAAATGAAACAGATCAATTCCGCTTTTACGACGCGAATCCACGCTGCGGACGGTCTAAGTGGGTTAGCTGTGTTTTTTTTTGCTTTCTTCCACACGCGAGAGAAGGCAATTGCAATTGCCGGCTTTGTCGTAATTCTGTGTGAGCGAAGGTTTCGTTTCGTTTTCGCCATTTTTGGCCATTCTCCGAAAAAATCTCAAACTGGACCAGGCTGACTCATACGTCAATTAAAATCCGCTCATGTCAGCTCCCTATCGGCCAGCGCTGTCCAGAGAACGTGGGGTAGAAAACGTGATCTCAAAATTATTTCACACTTTTGGCCCCGCGGTGTAGGTTCGGCGTACACCACCACCATCGCCATTAGTGGACAGCTTATAATTATTCATGAATGAGCCTGTTGGTGATGCGGTGTGGCGATGTTGGGGAAGTGGGGTTTTGGGACTGGAGCTCCGGTAGGTTTTATGATCGCTTGTCAAAAGTGGTCGATGTGCGGGAACTGGGTGACTGGTGGCGACGACGGGTCCTAGCGTTCGTGAGGTGATTCCGCCAACAACTTCACCCGCTCGTTGTGTGCTAATGGGTTTACTTCACCGTTTAATGATATTCCAAGATGGAGCTCCGAGGGTTGTCAAGTATTTGGGAAGTCTCGCGCGCCGGTCCTCTCCCATCGAATCAAACATATTGTTCGCATATCGGTACCGTACCAGGACCCATCAAACGACCCAATCATGGAGGATAAAAGTAAAACTCATTCTAATAATGGGCAACTCGCTTTTTTTTGGTTGCGCCGCAGTTCAGTCTTTTCTGGAGGTTTTGTTGTGGTAGGACACGCCGGTCGAGAGGCCCTGTGTAAATATTTGGAGCGTGCCTGCAGTGTCGTGGAAGCGCAATAACGTTGCTGCTGCTGCTGCTATTAGCCAATATCCTATTAAGGAGATGATTTTTTAAGCTTCCAAATTAAGGTTCCCTTGTGACCTCGTGCAGCACCGGCTTCGGTGCAGTTTATATTTGCCGAAATGTTGATTTTGCGTCCCGAGCAAGCTCTTTTCCTTTTACGACCGCATGGTTTATGTGTCCCAGGCGTCTTGTTTTTTCGGGTTCAGAGAATGGTTGGTACTATCTGCTTGATCGGCCGAGGAAGCAAAAGTCGAGTGCATTTACATGTCTTCCGTTGCAACGTTGCAACTCACACGCACAGCTGGATGTTGTTGTTGGCATGAAAAAGTGCGCCTCACGATATCGCGATGCTACCACACGCGTTCGTGAATTGTTTGTGCACGCACACGACGTGGCGCCTGGTGCTGGTGGTGCGTATAAATGACAACAAGAGCCCGAAGCTTGCGAGACCCCAACGCTGGGGACGCAGCTGGTCGGCCGATGGACTTTGCGTCGGTGCCGCGGTGCTTTGACTCTCATGGTCGGTGCTGTTTTTAGCGTGTGTGTCTGTGCTTGTGTTTGTGTTTGCATAAGCAAACAGCAGCTTCCGTAAACTGCTTCGGTGGTTTTCTAGCTTCAACCACTGACCATCAGAGGCCGGCAGATGTGTTTAGGAGCTATTTTTTGAAGTTTATGAGAAGCTCCGACTAGTTTGTCAGCAACGTTAACTTCATGCTACTGTTTTTGAAGCGAATCACTGGTCTTGCATAACTGTCGACAAGAAAAACATTGAAATTTGAACAGTTTTTGAGCGAGAATTGTGCGTCAGAATGTTAGGAAATATTGGTCGAATCAGCTTGTAAGTTAGAGGCATTATCCTAATTACAAACATTGTTCTCCAATTATATTCTTTCAGACGTTTTGGTTAGAATTATCGATCTAGTCTTGCATATTCTACTCCCGTATTCAAAGTATTCCCTAGCAGAACAACGGGTTTCGAATGTGTGTATGTCCCTCCTAATCCACGGCAGTACCAACCGCGGTGTGTACAATAACTCAATTAAGATCATTCATTCCTGTTAGTCAATCCATCATCAGCCAGGAATAATGGCATTGTGGTTTTCGGCAGCTTCAGCCAGTGAAAAGCAAAACCATTGGAACAGAATAATGAATCCAGCAGAGATTCATGAAGAGTCCCGAACGCCAAAAAAAAAAAGACTCGTCCGCACCGGTTATAAGACGTCCTTTGTCCTTGTAGATGCGTTTTTTTCTCTCTCTCCTGCTTCGCGTACCCGACCAGCGAATAATTCGCTCGTAACGAGGCACACAATGGTGCTTCTAATCGAATCCTTTTTCGTTCCGTCGGAGCTCTGGTCGGGGTGGTCGGGGAAGAGACCCCGTACGCCTTTGCGAATGGGACGCGTTTCGGGGATGTGCATGCACGCACACAATGCGCACCTAATTAGCACCGTCTATCCAAATTAGAACTCACCGTTGGTGCCCTTCATCCAGCCATTTGATGAAGCCGGGCGATGGTGAGGTGGTTCATTAATTCTTTTTCTACCTTTTCCTTTCGGTTTGGCTTCCATTGCTCGGAACAAGGCGTTGACTGCGCTTCAAGATGCTTGTGCTTTACAACAACCCTTCCCGAAACCCCTTGGTTTCATCTGTCGGGTTTTGTTCTCACCTGCCAGATCCCGCATGATCTTCTGCTGCGAGAGTCTTGCTTTGATCTGGTTTTCTGGTCTTGTCTAGCAAGATGTTTCGCTCAAAGTAACCTTGTCCGAGCCATATGCCGAGTACCCTCATACGGGGTTACAACACACAGCCTGAAGAACGTTGGCGCAATGTTGAATTTATTACTCAACACTTTTTTTTTTCTCCACACGCTTGTTCTGGTCTGTTTCGCGCTAACATGCGCTTTAACGGATGAAAACGCTAGACAAGAAGGTGAAGCGATAATTCAACCATCTTTCCTTCGCCCTGTTTGGAACCCTTCGGAATCCCTCCGGAACTCGCCAGGTGACCGGGGCGATTAGATAACCGGCGCGATTCCATTAGAGCGAGAGATAGAGTTGCATCAGAAATTCGAGGACGATCGGCCGGTGCTCGGTGTTGTTCCCCGGTGTGGCAGAAGACGCGTTTGGCCCATTAGCACGTCCTCACACTTTCGCCGCCTGTCGACTAATAACCGACAAACACAGGGTAATAAAGAAAAAAAAACTAGCCATGTAATGGACGACGTGTGTTGATACTTCCACCTGGATGCTAATCGGATTGAAGAATCCCGTGAAGGACCGGTGTGGATGGCGCTTGAACGTGTACTTGTGCATTTGCAAGGAGCTTACAGTGAAGGCGTCGTTATTATGATGTTTAAACAGCGATATTAACATCTGTTAATGGAGAAGACGAGTAGATTAAAACTGTGTAAAAGCGTTCACATATAATCGATGCATTTTAATTCTTTTGCAAGGTACAAGTCGTCTGTGCAACTCAGATGTGTCTGAGGTTGATCTCTCACGATTTCTTGAGTCTGGCACATCAAAAAACGCTTTTCAATAACTCGTTTCTTTCTTCTCCCAGATAGATGATCATAGTCTCATAGTCTCGTAGTCCCTCTTGACGATCTTCCAGCAGATGTTGAAACTGGTTCCTCTGGTAGTTTGGTTAACGAGATTATAGCGCTATATAGGTGTTAAATCTGCTAACTGGATAATAAGGTGATAAATGGAGTTGATGTTCAGCCTGATGCAAATTGATGTCTATAGCCTTTGGAGGCAGATGGTGTGCTTTTTTTAAATTCCGAATATTATTTCTCTCCCTTGTCAAACAGCTCTGTGCTCCCACAGTGTCCCAGCATTGAAATCTTTTACGGGTAGAAATCGGGGGAGGGCTAACCAGGAGGCCTCTCTTATGACAGGTTCGCCTCTTAACGTGACAAATTCCAGTGCTTCTGGCCAGCGGAGTTTGCTCGCCCCGGGTACTGGTACTATCCATCATCATTTCAAACGATGGTGTCCCGTTGATTGGTCGTTTTGGGGCAGTCTAAAGCCTGGCTCCAACCTTCAGGCAGGTGAAATATGTTCACTTGTTGTGAAGCATCGCCTTGCTGACAGCTAGAAATAGCCGAGCCGAGTGGCGGAGTAAATGCAACATTCATCACGCCACATCTCCACATGAACACCCGCTTCCTGATGGGCGCTGCTTGTGATGTACGGTTCGCCAAGATTTAACCGACATTTGCACACCACACACACACCTTATAGCATCAAAAAAGCGTAAAATAAGGCGCTTTTCAGGTTCGGTGTACGTGTGCGGATGCGTGTGTCGGTGTTTTGTGGTTATCGGGGGTGTTAAAACGAGCAAAACAAGCAACGAAGATGCATCGGCGGCGTACCACTGCAGGCGAGATGTGTTGCGCCACAGCCACACGTACCGATTACCAAATTTTTCTGGTGATACGTTGGGCAGGGCAGGGCTTTTTTCTTGTCCAGGTCTCTGTGTGGCAACCGCCTGGGAGAGAAAGCCGTCGAGCGGACAGCGTACTTGAAAGACATAAAAAGGCTATATTCTTCCCAGCTCCCACTCAGTTTCCTGGCTGACACACTCGAGCAGCAATGACGACGGACCGTGGTGATGATGATGATGATGATGATGGTACAAAACGGTCGTGGCTGATGTCTGTCGAATGGGAAGAAGGAACGCAGGAAAAAAACCAGCTCAATGTTTATGCAAATTGTTTTATGCTTCTTCTGCTTGCACACAGCTCCACCGCAAACCATGTACGAGGTGTATTTGAGACTGCCTTTTTTTTGTCTCTCTCTCTTGTTCTGTTGGTCTTCCCTGCTGACTCTAGCTGGGGGTGTTGTTTTGTTGCTTTTTGCGCTTTTTTCCGTTTATGCTTTCCACCTTGCAATGGTTAGGTACGAAATGTTCTGCATACGTTTATTGGTGCAACATGAATTGTTCTACCAGTTAAAGAGTGTTTTACGGGTTTGGTGTTTCACTTGCCAACAATTATCGTTAAAGCTATGCGCTTCTTGAGGACCTCTTGAGGAGATATGTTTTGTTTTCAGACTTACATGACCCAACTAATATCTCATTTCAGGTTTACGTTGAACAGCTCATTTTAAAAACCTTAGCTGTCAACTTTGCATAGGTATGTCCGACGCGGGTATTGATTTTCTCGTAGACTTCAGAATGACAAATCATTAAAGTGTAGATGAGACACGTTACTACTTTTTTCCCCCATTTTTAAAAGCCCTACAGCGGCCTCCTGCAGTAGTTTCGAAAAGGGCAGAAAAGTCAAAGCCTCTCGAGGTGTTGAAGCACATCTTCTGCTGCTGGCAAAGGTGAAACAATCCATCGACAGTAGAAAACGGTGGACACAGCGAAACGGAGAAGAAAGAGCTTCCTCCTACGCGAGGTGAGTTGTCCAATGTGTCCAAGAGCCGCAGAAACTGGGTAAGGAGATGGAGAGAGAGAGAGAGCGAGAAGGTGCATAAATTATAACGGTTCCCTATAAATCACGCGCTTAGAGGACACGGGCACAAGACGAAGTCGCGCGCACTATGTGTGTCCAATCGGATGACCCACGCTCTGCTACGGTTCGGGAGACGGGTCCTATCAGTCGAAACGGTACTACACACTGGACCACTGCCCGGTACACGAAGAAGAGGCTCAGTTATCCAACAGGTCGATGAAGGCCTCTCGACGACACTCGACTATCTGTGAGCCTCGGAGCGGGTCCATTTACACCACCCGGAGCTTGGGCCCGCTCGGCTCGCTTTGCAGCCCTGAGTGGGTAGCGTCCAAGTGTATCTTCTGGGTGAGTTTAGGCGTTCAAGAGGGGTTTTGCCTGGAATAACTCTTTCGCTCTTTTTTTTCGCACGTGACACAACCGTCGAGATGATTGACCGATGGTCACATAAATAGCCTTTTTCGGGGCCAACCATTCGTGGGGAAGTGGCCATAGAAGTGTTTCCTGTATTTGCTTTCAATTGATCGAGAGTCTTGAAGATGCTAATGCTGTATAGGGTGGGGAGAACGTGAGTTTGAGGTCATTGTTTGTGCAGACCATTCGTGACAAATGCAGCACAGAGTGCAGTCAAATGACGATTAGGGAGGGGCTAAAAAAAATGATGTCCATCAGAAATGCTGAGGACCACGTTGATCTAAAACATTGTATTATAAATCATTCTTTTACGGCTGACGTACTCGAGAGGGCGTGAATATACTGCTGGCCTACTTTAGGTGGACATCCGTTGCACAAATACCGAAATCTATCGATCAAATTTCAACAGTTGGAGCTGCGTGTGTCCCAGCGTGTTTATTTCTGGTGAGATCTTGCCGATCCAAGCTTCGGCCTGTCGCAATCGAGAGTGATTCGAACTGTCCAAGACAGCGCCACGTGTTTCCTGCCACAAAACCCGAGCTGCCCGCCTGTGCCACTGCAAGAAACGTCACCTTAGATCTCGTGTGTTCGTGGTTTCGGATGAAGAGTTCTTGGAAAAAACAGACCGTCCTAACTGCTTTGTTTGGATGCCTGTCCACAAACCGGGTCGGTGTGGTTCCGGAGTATGATGCGTGCCGTCGGAAGATTCTAATAATAACAATAGACCCCAGAATCGTATGTGTACCAAAGCAGAGCCGGAACATATGACCGCGAGGTGTTTATGAGCTTGTAGAACAAAGCATACGCGCCACGACCGACCACCGAACGAGAAGGAACGCAATGAAGAATTGTGTGTCAGGAAAAAAAACGAAGAATGGGCAGCGGCGGTTCGGTTACAGTTTAGTATAAATTAATTTAGTCGTAAACTGGTTTCCTGGTTCCGAAATATGGTGGTTCGCAGACGGGTTTGCGCGTTGTAAAAACCGCGTTAGTTTACAGAATTATTGAGGAAGATTTAATGTCAGTGCCGGGGGCTGCCATCCGCTTCGGGGTCGGTCCCGGTCGGTAATAAATCTTTCTCCATCAAAGCGACGAGTTGTGCGTTTCTGGCCAGCTCAAAAGGCACAAACGCTCGGTAGACAAGATCTCCCGACACGGCGGCTGGACATGATCCGTGCTGTTGGTGTTGATCGTGGTTGCCGTCATTGAAGAACAGTTTTTTTTTCTGCTCAAGATGCTCTTGAGTTTACGGCCACAGTTTTGGGTCGTTGTTCCTTTTGGGCTAATCCTGTTTTGGGACACCAGTTTATGACCAGGTTTGTTTTGCATCGGTTCGGAATGTTTTGTTGGACGAGGAATTCATTTCTCGGTTGTTTAAGGTAACGATTCTGAACGCAACTTCACAGAATCGGAAGCGGTTTCAGCGGGCGTTAATATAATAAAAATCTTTTTTACAATCCAACAACACCACAATTAGACGAATGGACATAAATTAGTGTTTATTACCTAGTTGACACAGTCACATTTTACACAACTCTTCGAATTCTCTGTCTCTGAAGAAACCGAGTTTTTGCAGAGGATTTACATCACGATCATATTTCATCTTCCTTGAGGTGACTTAAGAATTGCTATCGATCTAAGCCTGTCTATTGACAGTCCACCGTGACAGTGCATTAGAGCATTAAAGTGGTTAAGTGCGTGCTGGAGAAAGGAATTCTTTCGTTTCACTGATCTGTCCACGGTATCTTCCCTTGGGAAAAAATGCTGAAAGCTAAACCAGGCTGGGTCCGGAATGTCGGGAAACAATTCATCCATCGCGCTCTCTAGGCTTTACAGCCCGTTTCGATAACAGTGGCACTGCACTTATCCGGCGTCTTTTACGTTTGCCACCGAGCTAGAGCAATGTCATCTTGAAGCAGGGACAGAGGCAACGCGTAAGACATCGAAAGAAGATATGTGTTAATGCTGCGATTTGCGATTTACGAAGGTCTCTACCATCCAGGGTGGAGCGTATCTCGGGGCAAGCAAATCGTGACTTTGAGTCATGCTTTTGCGAAGACGATGACGATAGGAAGCGAACGAGAGACTGAGAGAGATGAGGCCACATTCATTCAATTTCTACCCAGGGATCGAACCGAGTTATTCTCAGCGAGTTGCGCGTGTTGTACATTCCTCGGCGGGACAGCACAATCCGAGGACACAATCTATACGCTAGTTTGGGGGGGTAGAGTTGGCAAACTCTAGCGAGCAGGAATTCGCGGACGTGGGATCCAGCGAACATCCGGTAAGTTTTGCCGCCGCTTTCTAGTTCCAACGAAATGGTACGAGTTGAAAGAGAGCGTTTTGAGCGCGGTTACGGTGGTGCTGCCCGATGTTCCAAGGATTCTACCACCGAAAGAGGACTGCTCAGCATGCTGCAGCAAGTTCAACGGCATACGGCGGCGGTGTTGGAAGCATAGCAGGGGTAGCACTGGAACAATAAAACGCTCATTCGGATAATAACCGGGTCATAAATCATCTGCAGGTGAATATAAATTTCTTCCCCCAACCTGGTTCTCTAAACGTCGTCCTGCGTGTCCGGTGTGGTTGAGGTACGGTCGTCCTTTCGTTCGTCGTTCCGACGCTCCAACGTCGTCCTGGTGCGTCCGGACCGAAAGCGGGAGGTTTTTTTTGTTTTGTAGTTCGGAAGCAATGTTTGGCTTTTTTGTCGGTGTTTTTCTTCGCCATCGCGGTGCTTGTGTCTTTGACTGGCGAAAGAGGGGAGACCGCGAACTGACGGGAGGGCGGCATGTTGAGATGACAATTTCCATAACATGAAACGCATGCATAATCCGGACGCTGGTACACGGTTTCTGCTTGATGTTGAGCAGTTTTGGGCGAGATTTGTTTACGATTTGTTGTTCCTTTTTTCTTTTAAACTTTTGTTTTGACACATTGAAAGGTATTTAGGATGTATTATTGTTTATTTTGGAGAGGTATAAAGTAAATATTTGATAAGTCTTTTCTCATAATGTTTGAAGATGAAGAATTCGCGTCAATTTTCACTTTAATTTTAATCTAGATTTTATCCCAAAACTTTAGTATTCCGCATTGCCTAACTGCTAGACACAAATTGTGTTTCTGGACCATTTCTTCAGAAATGAAAATAATCTCTTACTTACAATAAATCATTATCCTCTTTTTCGTACCTATTTTTATATCCGCTTCATCAGAACTGCATGTCAAACGAAGCAACAAAACATAAAACAGCGCTCAAAATTATTGCGTCGTTGCGCCAGTCGGCGGTCTCTTTCTCGTCTTTACGATGACACTGTGATCGATGTTCGCTGATGGTTGAAATAAAAAAAACCCGAAAACCCTCAACCGTCTCGTCTGCGTACAACTCTTTCGGTTCTTCTCCGTCTTCGCGGCAACGACTTCTTGCGATCGTCTGTCAGAAGGCACCAAGCATCTTCAGCCGGTCGTGAATGTTTATTGTATTGACGGCACAATTATCATAAGATTAAGGCAAATTGCCGATCATAATTGCGAATTGATTGCGATCGAAACGATTGATGACGATCGTGGTGAAGCATCGGTCGCAGAAATTGAACATATTTGTCACACAGCACCTTACCCGGGGCAGGTCGGTTTTGAAGGTCGGCCGGGTTGTGGGTTAAAGGCACGGGTCACACCGTACGCTGCACACGCCGGCAGACGCGACTATGTTTCAATCAATTCGATGTGAATTATTCATCTTGATTTGGTTTGCTACATCAATCAATGCACTATATTCTACCGGCTTCTATACCGAGCCTTGATGGAGGGCGTGAAGGTAACATAATAGTGGGTGCGGGTGAAGCTGGTTCAACACTTTTCCCATCCACTCGCGTTAAAAACTCATTACATTTACCCATTTCCGCTACACGCACACACCTGTGCGCTTCACCTCACAACTCGGGAAAGCCAACCGTGGTGCCGCGTTATGCTGGATGGCAAAACTCATTACAAAATGGATGTCTTCCTTTACTCGCTGTGCGGCACACGGTGCCCTTTGGTCGTAACCGTTTTTTCGAAGAGCAACACCAGAGCAAGCCAGAGGGCTTTTGCCAACTTCAACTGGCGCTAATGCATTCACAGTCAAGCCCGGAGTGTGTGTGTGTACATCAATCACAAATCAATAATAACCTTTAAAGTACGGCATTAACCTCTCCCAATTGCAGCTGCACGTTTGTGCGCTTTTCCGTCTGTTCCTGTTCACCCGCAACGAGTACGACGGCACGCGGCAAATCGGAACAAATGGGAAACAGATTGCTCCAAAGCGATTCCCGAGGTCCCCCTACGGACGCCGAGTAGAGCAGAATTGGGGTAGCGCGCTTTCGTTGTCTGTGTCTGGCAGTTGTTTCAGACCGGTACCGGACGCGAACTTTCCGAGACGTTTAGAATGCCAGGGGTTTGGATGCCAGGGCGAGACAGGAAACAGGAAAAACGGTCGGATCACAATCAAGAGAGTCTTTGTTTTTCCGCATCGATCCGCGACGGACGACGCGACTCTAGGTGTGGAGTGTTCGGGGTTTTGGGGCGTTGGAGTGACGGACGGGCCAGCAGATAGTTACACGCGGTGGCTTTTTCGGGGTAAACGTTGTGTTTTCGCTCGGGTTGTATTTTTTCGGGGCTTTTAATGAAGTGCATTTGTTGTGGTCCTTCCCCCGGGTAGATGTAAGTACGTTAGGGGCACAAATGAGGTACAAATCGTGCGATAGGGGCCTGGAAGGTGACCAGGAGGAGTATGGTGCTGAAGAGTCTTCTTTCAATGATTGTAGTTGCGGTTGTTGCACCTTACTTTGTTTGGCTAGAGCGTTTGACTAGTTGTGTTTCTAATAATCATTCGTAATGTGAGGTTCCACGATTCGATTATTTGGATCTTTTGCACACAGGGATAATTTGAGGTCAGACATATATGTCTGCCATTGGGCGTTTAGAAGTACAAAACAGTATTTAAATAGGCTAGAATGTGTCTTTATCTTTGGACGACTTACAGTAAATCATAGTTGTTCGACAGTTTTCGTTTGTTTTGAGACCTTAAGTACAAAGTAGATCTTCTGTTTTGACTACAGAATTTTTGGGGAAGGTCCTCCGAATAAGGTTTACTCTATAAATCGCTGTTGGTAAGAGATTGAGGTCTCTTCTTTCAATGACACGCTGAAGGACTGTTTTTGTATGACAATAGCGATCATGTCTAGGATATTCTTGACAGTATGGTCAGATGTTCTGATTCTTGGACTCAACGTGCGCGACAAATATAGCGTCTGCTGCACGATATTGCGTCGTCAGGGCTCTTCTGATGCATTTTACGGTCTTATACATTGAAGGGACGCATATTTCTGGAAAGAAAAATGAGTGTCATGTAATTTAGATGGTCTAGATATAAAAGTTTGTACAACGATTACATTAAAAACAGACTTAATGACTGATGGTAACGGAAATAAACCTATAACAGATTAACCTTCGACCAAGATGCGTCTCTGGATGTCCTTAAAATTAATGTTTACGTTTGTTTAGGGACGGCCCGGTGGTAGATGCGACAGCGACGCCGGTCTTCACATGGCAGGACCGGGGTTTAAGTCTTATCTGGGCCGTTCCCCCATAGTGAGGACTGACTATCCAACTATGCGATAACAATATAAGTCTAGTAAGCCAAAAATGGCAGGCATGACCTAAGGGTCGTTAGACCAAGAAAGATTTGTTTAGGACTTCCTGAACCATAGCTATCAGTATTGTCTTACTTTATGCATACAGATTAATTGAATAAGGCCCTACGGCAGAGAATAGACTAAAAACGTTGCGTTGAGATTCTCTTCGATCATTCGCTGATTGCTGATTAG
This sequence comes from Anopheles maculatus, assembly GCA_002091835.1. Classification (NCBI taxonomy): domain Eukaryota; kingdom Metazoa; phylum Arthropoda; class Insecta; order Diptera; family Culicidae; genus Anopheles; species Anopheles maculatus. The sequence continues at coordinate 108,103 of KZ062033.1, read as the reverse complement.
GACGGTTATTAAGGCATAGGATCTTTGCATATAAAATCTTCTCATGATGTTCAAATAGTTTTATGCTTTATCTACAAAATCAATGACGTATTTTCTTCAATTGAAACGAATCAGATTTTATTGAAACACATTAAACAATTATTGTCCTCCTTGATGAAAATGATGAGAAAAACTCTCTAAAACTGTTGATTAGTCACACATTCTCAGCTATTGCTCCCGAGATGCGATAAACGCTTTCCCACCATAACGTCGTACGATGCATTGCCGTTTGTCTAAAGGTGTAGCAATAAGCCTTCGGGCGGTTGGCAAGCCACACACAACCCTCAGCATCAAATCCGCTTCAAATCGTGTCACGTGTCGCTTATCAACAGACAACCAGGCACCAGACACACCCACACACACACGCCATTTGACGGTAAACTTTCCCGAAAATGAACTATTGTTTCTGTGTTGCATCGCGATGCTGCTTGCATCATACGGCAAGGTACAGTGCCATAGTTGGTTTCGTAATTGCCCCAAAACCGCGGGAACGTTTCTTCGAACGGTCGGTACGCACCATTCCCGGACGGAGCCGGACGTCAGCTCCATCCCGGTCAACAATGGTTGCCAATCTATCCGCGACCGTACGGAACAGGACGCGCGATTGTATGTGCGTCGTCCCAGGCAACACGGACCCTGGACGAACGCTCCGAATCCCGACGGTCCCTAGAATCCTGGTCTTCAACAGCAATCAACCCGTCGATTCTATAAGCGATTAGGTTAGTGCACGTACCGTTGCGAAGGAACCTTGATTGGTTCCCCGGGCGTTTCCACGCACCGACCCTTTCCTCGGGGGGAAGGCTGGATTTTTGTTTCGAAAAAGGGCCCGCGCGTCAAAATCCGCGCCTCATACACTGTTTGGAGAATAAATTCTTCAACCATGCTGGAGGCATGCGTCCAAAACGGTACCGGCCCAGGACACACGATACTGAAGCGAGAACCTGCAGCAGCAGACTTGAGTAACGACCGGCTGTCAGAAGTGCCAAGGACGCAAAATGGAGAGATTAAAATATGACCCAATCAACACGCGGGTCCCCAGAATGCCTCGAAACGGAAAGGTTTACGCATTTCGGGTGTTTTGGTTGACAGGTGGTGTCGATTTTTTGTGGAACTCAATCTTTACCCAAAAAAAAAAAGAGGCCGTCTCAAATGTAAAATGTCCACCTGGGCGCTGGGCGAGCATTAATAAGATTTTCGGCCGCTCGGGCTCCATCTAACGCAATCGATTGGTTTAATTAAGTTTCACGCCGACTGCAGTAATGTTAATTTCATTGACCATGCCATGCAAATTGATCGTGTGCGGAGGAGAGAGAATCAAAACCGTCTCCGAATGTGTCACTCGAAGAAGAATGGTGCTCGGGTTCCGTTCGTTCCGTTTCGGTGTGTTTCGTGTGTAATTAGTTTCAACCGGGCTGGTGGTTTCTTTCGTAAGTTGCCGCGAATTTCGGTGACGGTGTGAGAATCGAAATTCAATTAACGTTCCACGGCGACACACAGATTAACATGGGATAATCGAATCAAAGTTTCACCTGGCTTGTACGTAATTTCCGGAAGTTCGTCGCATGGTTCTGCAACTTCCGCCAGTTTTTTCTGGTTGTTTGAGTACCATAAATGCTAAGATGGCGATGTTTGTGGTGAGGTCTTTGCGATGTCTGAGTGGATGTCCATGCTTCGAATGATACAAGGCTTTGGCCATCGATAGTTAGGTTTTTAGGAGATAGAAAATCGATAAAATAGTGATCACTCGGGGGAAAAAAAGGTACGACAAAAAGCTTCGTCCGGTTTCCAGTACCAACACACGGGGGAACAGTCAATTGTGCAATTATTTTCGGTGCTCAACGGATTTTTTTGGCGCTTTTCGTTTTTTTTTTCTCTTCGGCCAGAAGGCATATTTATGCTCTACAAACACAATTTCAGTCGCCAATCAACAGGAACCCACTCCACCACCTATCCGTTCCACCACACGCCTCTCGCCAGATCGATCGGTGTCGAAATTGCTAGTTGCAGTTTGGAGAAATGCCTATTCAATTTCCGTCTGTAGTTGTTTAGGTGCGCGCCGAGACCCGAACCCAACCGAGCCCTTAACCGGTCAATGTGTTTTCCCGTTTGCTTTATTTTCTATTTCCAATCCATTTTTATGTGTGTTAGATTATTTAATGCTCACTATTGCGCGCCATGTGCCTGGCTGCCCTGGGAGGTGGTCGGTGAAAATTGGTTGGGCAACGGGCGGGCGTTGCTTAGAATTGTCCACACTTAGGCTTTTCACGTGTGACGACAGCAAAAAAGAAGTAGGAAAATTTGAAAATTCGTTTTGTTTTGTGAGTGCCCGGTGCGTACTACACCGCTTCCAGAGGGTACCTACCACTACGATGCCACGGTTTTGCGCCAGTTTTTCAATAAATATTGTTTGTAGCAATCAAACAGGAAAAGCATGTTGTTTCGCTATGGCTACGCGGGCGCGATCGATTATTGCGAGTTTTTAATTAAATTTTTGGGCCCGCTCGCCATCCAGTACGGGCGGCAGGAAGACAAGTGGATAGGACACACAAGGGTGTTGTTGTCATTGTTTTTGATCGCCTAGTTTGGTTTAGTTTTGAGCGGGCAACGGGACCGTGGACGGGGGAAGTGTTACGGGTTTATGTTTTCAAATCGATTTAGATTCGAAACGTTGCTGTTGTTGTTGAATACTAACCTACTCTGTTTTTTTGTTGTTGTTCGTTGATTTGTGGATGATTTGTCGAAATTGCGGCAGGAAATCATGGTTTGGTTTGGGTTTTTTTTTTGGTCGGAATCGTAGAACTTGCCGAGTAAGGTGTTCCGGTTGGTGCAGCATGATTTTAACTGTCCGGATGTTGCTTTATGCAAATAGTGCTCATCATCCTGCCTAAAGCAATCTAACTATTTGATGTAGTTTTATCTCTAACTTGATGTATTTGTTGAATAAATAGTTTCTGAATATTATTGAAGAATTATATTTTAAAAGTACACTCCATTTTATTAAAACTGTATTCCAAATTTCTATTTCTTTGCAGGTGAGTGGAAGTTCAAGTCTTCTTTATGGAGAGATCACTCATTAGTAAGTACCAACATCATCATGGGTCGTTGTAGATCAACTTTGGGTAACGAGTAACTGAGTAGAGTATCCATTCTTAACTAGGGACTCTCTAGTTAGACGAGATTAGTACAAGAGCGATAATAGCGATCAGATCTCGCATTCAAGACACATTGTATTCTACATATCTTCGTCTACAGTCTTTAGCTCAGAATTAAATAAATTCTTGAGCGATAACTCTTTAGGAACTTGGTGAGTGTTTGTTGTTTGAACAGTTGAGACAAAAAACCATATTTAAACTGATATTTAAAGCGACGGACTATAAGTACCTGATCAACTGTCAGACTGTGATATTCAGTGTCAAATAGTTCTCGGAATCCGTGATGACTACGACAGTCTCGCTATTTTTGATATCCAGATATTGATCGAGGACGTTCTCAGATTATTTGAGGTCATATCACAGCAATGTCTATGTTGTCCAAGGTCTTCCTGGTGAATACAATTTTACAATCGTATAGCACTGTTGATTATCCGTAACGTGGACTTCGTCATTCTTCTAAGGAATTTCTCTTTGCTCCATAAATCAGAAGATGTTTATTATTTGAGTTCCTTTAGATGGCTTAAGATGAGATAAAAGAAGTCCTTAAGATGTCTTTGTTAAGAACGCTTTTGGCCATGCCTTTGTGATAAATTAGAGTCTTATCATTAGAGCCTTGTATTGGCAAATGTACAATATACACAACTCGTATAATTGCTCTAATAAGACAGTTTGTTATCTAGCCTAAAACACCACATTATCCAATCGTACCAGACACTCAACAACCTCTCCTATCAGGCGCAAAAAGAAGGGCTCAAATTACGCTCCAACACGTGTACGGGCAACAGCAAACGGATGAATTGATAAAATAGCTTTCGTGTGAATTAATTCCTTAATTAGGAGTGAAATGATAACACACACTGCAGCCGGGAGCGGCCTCAGGAGAGATGTCAGGAGCGGTTGCGGGCGCGTTCGATGCGTTAATTGCGTACGTGAACAGGAAATAATCATCACCCTGCGTGCGTATACGTGTGCCGGAAAGCCGTGCGAGTTTGATGCACACGCGAAACACGCGTGCTGATGCAGTCATTCGGCATTAATCCACCAGGTGCGGAAGTACACCGAAGGCTGGTATGGTGATGATGTGATGTGGCTTGTGTCGCACTTTGTTTATTTGCCTAGCGAGAACGTGTGTAGGTGTGTAAAGTCCAATATGTTGATTAGCGTTAATTAGGACGAGAGATTAGAGGGTTCTTTTGTGAGGTTTTAATTTCCCGCTTTTACCTTTTGCTGATTAAGTGAGTGTTTGGGTTGCGGTTTGCAGTGTGCGCATGCATCACAATGCGTTAATTAATGAAACGGTTGGGCGTTTTTTTGTTTTGCAAGAGCTCTTTCGGCTTAAAGAACGACACTTTAAGAACCTCACCAACCAACCGACCAACCTGGTCAGCACATGTATCTTTTGCATGTGCAATATTTCATCGAATATAATTGGCTGTTAGTGCCGGTGGAAGCAATAATTACCGGACTGGTGGCGTGATGTAGCCCAAACCCCAAAACACCCAGCGCTCCGGACATCCGGACGTAACAACGGACGGTTTGGCGCTCGTGCAGTGGACCCAGTGCACAGGAAGAACTTTTTAGTCTTAAGGGAATTGCAGCGCCGGACCACCTTGAGTGTGCACGGACGAACGCTTCGGGTATCGGTATCCCAATTAGGTGTCCTACCTTTAGGGGCTGTCATCGCTCTGTCCCAGCGATCCTCTGTCCCTCGCAGAGCCGAGAATGTGTTGTGGGTTGAGATGGCTTGCATAATCACATCCTGGTGGTCCGGTTGCTGGGAGATGTGCCCTGGTACTAGCGCTACTAACGCCCGGGTCGATGATGAGTTTCCCCCACAAAAGAGGGAAAGGAACATTTCGCAACCGTTCTCCACTGGCTAATGATCAGGAGTCGTTCTTCAAAATCTGTTGCAAAATTTTCCAATTTTCCATCGAGATATAGAGACGAGCTTTGGCCTTCTTCACAGCACAGAGCTGTAAAACCGCTCGCTCAGTGCTAGACACCCAAGCCCAATCGTCGTGTTGGAATGGCTGGAGTTGGGAAATTTAGTCCGCAGACAGGGGCCTGCCCCATCAGGACACATCAGGGGTTACTGGCTTGCATGTGTGTGTGTTTTTTTGTTTTCTATCACAAACCGGTGCTGACTCGTAGCTCGTTATCAGAAATAGTACCTAGACGATGGGGATAACAGGGGATAAACTTTACGAACAGCTCTGGCGAGTCCCTGGTGTGGTACCAATCGCGCAATCGCGCCGAGAAGGTGATTGCTTGACCATCGCAATCGGACGGAACGAGAGGGAGGGAGACTGTGAGAGATGGAGCGACGAACAACCAACCTACCGTCGAGCTCGCCGAACTATCCCTCGAATCCGACAGCTGGTAATGGCTAGTTAATGTTCATCGCCGACTGCACTTCTATCGCTCGCTTCCCCAGCAGCTTCAGCAGTGCACGGGTGGAAGTCAATAGCTAGCCTAGGGTAGTCCACGAAGTTCACCGCTACACGGTACTAGGCAATGGACCGGTTTTCCTCCGGATTCGATGGTTTCCAATTATCTGAGCGGTGTTTTATTTGTTTTTAATTATATTTACCTTCGCCATTTCGAAAGGCAACTAATATAATTAACTCGAAAATTGTTCGGATTATGGGTACGATTGTAAACGTTTCGTAGTGTGTGTACGTTGCGACATCTTTCCGCTCTTCTCGCTTTGTTTATCTTGGTCCATCGGCGAGACTTTCGCTTGATGATGGAGGTCTTTTCGTTGCTGTCGCGCCATTAACCTCCCAGGTGACCTTTTTGCCCGGTTGATAGCAACATCACCGCAGTACTTCCCAAGAAATGTCCGCCAGTCATTAGAGGATTCCGATTGCTTCATACTGCCCGGTTACGATCGAGTTTGGATCCTCTTGATATTGGCGTCCTACCATCGCACACACACACACACATGGCTTACCTATAGCTTACCGAAGTGGTAATGCTTGCGGTGCTTAATGATCTACTGATCAGCTGTTTCCGGGTCAACCGGGACCACCCGGTTGGGGTCGAGCTATGGTCGTGCGCGAACTATTTTCATCTACCATCTCCGGTGTGTCTCCCGAAGCTGCTGCTGGTTGGGAAGTTGTTCTTCTAATGGCCACAGACATATCCCAGACTTCTCTACCTTAAGTCGCTACACATGGAAGAGCTGTATCGTTGGGCTGTTACCGTGAACAATGTCACGTGATTAAGAAATGTCTCGAGCCGGCCGTTGATGCGTTGATTACGTTGAGGTTCGAGGCGAGCGATAATGAACGCTATAGAAAGTTCAATATTGACCCAAAGGGTGGTACGGTCGATGCCTTGAGGCGAAGTTCCGTATCTGATGTGATGTAATGTAGGATGCATTGGGATGTGTCGTTTTAAATGAGGCTTTCTGTTACGGACCTCTTAATTGGATTTTGAAGTTGTTGCTTAATGAAAAGGTTTAGTTTTAAGTTTAGTTGAAGCGATTTCCTGAGGACTCAAAGTATCTGTCAACTGTTAACTTCGAATGTTCATCATGCGTAGACTTCCGCTAGTAAACGTATTATTGATATCCTCTCAGAAGATATTAAATCCGTTAAGATTGGATAGCTTATCGAGGAACTGTCCTCTTTTCTTTAAGTGTCAATGTAATTTAGTTCCCCATCAACGACAATTTAAACTTTAGTATCAAACATTTCACCAACAAAAAAAGAAACACCACTAAAACCTGCCGAACCTCGCCCAGTCCATCTTCATTTCGAATTGCATCAGTCTGTCTTCGTTTTGCTTCCTTCCGCCCGAGATCGGTGACGTGACGGGCCACTTTGTTCGCTCCGATGCCCTCCTTCCGGACACTGTTGTCACCGGGGCCGGGAATTCCATCCATTTATCGCTATAAATGGCCGTTGTGTCCTCCGTCGTCCACCTACACCACCCGGTTCCGGAGCACCTTTGCGCCGGGCTCCGGTGGCGAAGAACGCTAACAGAAATACACACATACCAAAAAAAAAAACCATCGCACATCCGACCGAACCTCCTGCCGCGGAGACTGTTTCCCCCTTGGCCAGACCATTGGTCTGGACACGCGGCTCACTTTTCCCGGCTCAGGGTTTGGCCGTGGCGGCGATAAATCAACGTTGACAGAACGAAAATAAAATCTGATTTATGCGCTCAGGGTTTTCTTTGGGGCCGATTTCGAGCAACGGACGAACCATCATCCGTCGCGCTCGCTCACAGTCTCTCCCTCTTTCTCGTTCACTTTCCTCGCCGGTTGCAAGATTTCATGAGGAAAGATTTTCGCTCCAAAACTCGCCGGGTCCTTGCGAAGGAGCGCACGGTGGAGATGGGCAGGGCCGGTGCATGATGTGGCCACGAAATCGTGGTTTTCGCCGTCGCCGTCAATGCACAATCGCAATCGGTTTACTGTGTAGCGTTTTTGTTTTGTCTTCGGTTCCCGTTTCTTAGGATGTGTTTGTCTTGGCCAGTTTTTCGGTCTGCGTTCTTCGTGGCACGAGTTACAGGGTTTGCCGGTTGAATGTAATTAGTTTTTTTTGTGTTCCCAGTTTTCCCCAGACATGCTTTTTGGCTGCTCGTCTTGTGCGCCAACGATGTGCACGCGCGCTGTGGTTTCTTGTTTTTCGGATCTCTTATCCACGGGTTCCAGTGCAGTTTTTCGGTTGCTTTCATTGTCTTCAGGACGACTTCAAGGGTCGTCTCCCCAAAACCTATCACTTTTCGTTGTTCTCCATTTGACACTTTTGCCGGCGATTGAGGTTTGGCTGGTGCTCTCGTTTTCGGTTTTGGGTTTCTAAAATCAGTTCAATTGCCGAACAACGAAAGCCAGATTCCTGAGTAGCTTTTTGCGCGTTGGTAAAATAATACAATTCAATGAATTAATTAAATTTGTTTCCAGCTTCCCGGAGACCAAACAGTTCTGCGTACAAGAGTCGACGAAAAGAAGCTGGAAGAGTTACCTTCGCGCATGGTTCGTTCCGAACAAAACATTTCTACATAATTCTGGTAGACATTTCTGGAGCATAATAAAACCTTCAAAAAGGAAACAAACAACGCATCGCTACCTAGTGACGCATCGAGACATTATCACGCGGCCGGTCATCTTGAGAGCTGCACCAGCAGCAGCTCATCAATTACGCAAGAATGTCACTTGTAGGATGCTGCATGGCTAAGCAGCTTTAGAGTTCCCGGATGTTTTTGTTTTATTCATTCCATCAACTAGAGGACATCCGGTAGGACACTTTTTTGTGCACATGTCCTACGCGCGTATGTTTGATCCGTTTGTTTGTCGCTAGGTTCAGCATTACCGGAGGCCTCGTTTGGGCGTCCATTCCCACTTCGAGCGCCCTTTTCGCTGCCACAGCCCGCCCTACGCCTCACGAAAACTTCACTAATTTCTCGATCCACTCGGATTTTCTCACTTTAATGAGCGAAGAACCGACACATTATTATTTGCACTGTTTGGAACTCGGCGGGTGCCGCCGCGTATAGGTTTTGCACTGTCGGGATGGGTTAAGAACGGAAACGGTTTCGCTACCTGCGTTCGCTACTTGGCTTCGGAACCGATCGTTTGCGCTCATTATCGCGCGAAAGATATTGCGGGACCTCGTGCCACAAGCTCCCGTGGAGCTTCCAATAAGGGAATCACTCTTTTATCCTTAGCGCGGCGTGTCAAGCATATCTCAGACCTGGACGGTAGAAACGATCCCTACACAATCGATAAGGTGATCGAATTAGTTCGGTTCCCTTTTCTGGATCAGCACGGCCCGCTCGCGGCTTGTCTTGGTTTTGTGTCTGGTGTGGAAGATAAATTGACACATTCGCGGCATTCGTCATTACGGGCGCGTGAAGTCGCCCGACGACTGTCGCCGGTTTTGTCATATTTCCGCAGGTTTCGCATTGTGCGTTCTAATTAGAGGGAAGCGTCACGAGCAGCTAACCGTTCGATGTGGGAGACATCAAGATCTTGGGGCACTGCTCCAGTTTTTATCCGGTCTTGAAAGATGTGCTTTTTTTTAAGAGTGTTCTCCAGCGACTCCACTCAAAGCTTTAATTATATCCGATGAAAATCGATCCCTGAGACGACAATCCTTGACAACATTCCCCCAAGATACAGGGAGATTTAAAAGGTCTTTTTTGCGTTCAGATTTTACTACCGAAGCTAGTGCCCCGCATCGAAGGTACACCGCAGCTCAACAGTTGTACCGCGATCGCGATCGTTGACACTGAGTGAAGGCTACCGGGCAGCAATTAAAAGTGAACATCAAATCCTTACACCGACCAGCCCGTTAACAACCCTTTGTTTCTGTTCGGCGACTGGGCACACACACACAAAAAAGGAGTCTACTAGACGCCGCGATAAAGAAAGAGCCGCCTCGATAAGCCGCGATCTTTGACGAGGGCTTCCCTCGACATTCCCTGATGTCGCCAATCCCGACGAGTTGCAAAAAGGTGACAACTGGTAGCCGTCGACAGCGACTTCACGGAAGGGTCTGATCAGATTATAGCACTGACAACGTGCCGTGTGACTTGACAGGGCCGAAACGTCGCTCATTCGCGTCAGTGGTAAAGGACAGCAGGGAACTGTTTTTAGCGTAATGTTTGTAAAAAAATCTGTTTATCTTTTAGTATCCTGACAAACAAAAAACACCAGGGCAGACATTCGTAAACAATCCGATTCCTATCGGAGTAGGATTGACGTAGCGAGCACTGACAGCAGGAGGATTATGACAACACACGCCAAAAGTAGCTGGACGTTCGATCTTGGTACATCAACTTCATGTTCTAGGTGCTGATGGATAAGTGTTGTTTCTCACTCACCTAAATGATGTCGAGTTTTCGAGCTGTCCATGAACTTGAAGCTGTTCGTGAACTTCATACCGTTGAACTTCGTGAGCCGTTCTTACTGGAAACGATTTGGAAGGTTTTATTGCACTACGAGATGCAATTCGTCCCATAAAACCTCTACTCCCGAACTCATCGAAGTGTCGAAAGTGTGCAAAAGAAAGCCCACCGACTGATGTGGACCCTTCATGTTTAACGATCGGGATTTAGTCTGTCTGCACACTGTCCCGGTTTCGTCCGATGTTCGTGTTCTGCATTCATTGGGTCTGCCGTGTTGAGCCTAAACCCATCAGCTCTGGTCCGTGTTTTTGCATCAGAAGAATGTGTAACAGCGGTCGACGGCACCAGCAGCATCACCTCGGTAGGTGGCCATGCAAAACCCCGCACCAATTCTTAGCCATTCGTGGTCGTGGTTCGTGGTTGCATCGCGAAATCCGCTACATAAACAAAACGCTCCGGTGGCCTCCACCGGTCAGGAGAACGAACGAATAAAGCATCCGAGGTCTCGAAAATCCCTTCAAAACGTCCGAAAGGCTCGTAAAACCCCTCGAGCCAGGAGATGTGCATGGGTTTATGGATGTGTCACTGTGCGCTTTCGGAGCGTCCATCTTCTTCGACGGTTGCTTGCTTGCAGCACCGGCCCAGGACTGACCGCGGCGCGATAAGACCAATAAATTTTATAGATCATCATAAAATTATAGATTTCGAGCGGGGTTCGTACAACGTTGGAGCAGGCCGACGATACATGGTCTGCTGCCCGGTGTGATGTTCGATGGTGCTGTTTACGAAGAAGCAAAATTTATTGGCTCACACTGCATCACATGCATCGGTCTGGTGTTGGTAAAATTGCATCGGGGATTTGATGCACGAAGCCACACGGTACAACTAATCGGATTTCTAACGTAACGCTGCAGATGGCGAAGAATTCGATGAGCAATTCTGGTGTAGCAGCGAACGTGTAGGCGCTGGAGGTGATTTATATTAAGTCGATGCATAAAGGAGCCATCAAGCCTGATGTTTTCATCACAACCGTAGGCTTTGCCGTGTTTTTATGGTTCGTTGTTGGACTGTTGTCAATCATTTTGTGACTATTATTATCTCTTGCTGTTGCTTATTCTTTCTACTTATTATAGTTATTGTAAAACTACATATAAAACTGTACAGAAAATTGCTTGATGTAAGAATCGATAACGTCGATCTTATCTTGCAGCTGACTCTGTCTGTGCATTCCTGCATACTATTTTGCATATGTCTTCTATACATGCGGCACCAAGCGTCCGACATAGTAATGATAGTTATTATGAATAAAATATTCAGGATAATGTGCCGTAATTTGTCGAGCTTTACAGTGCCTCGATAAAATGTTATGTTTCCTTACAAAACTGTTGGACTTTAGTATCAAACATAATTTTAATGTTCCAGTGATATTTTTATTAAGTTTTTATGATCGATAAACAAAAAGAGCTGACGTTGATGTATTGGACAATCAGAAAGATTTATGGAAATGTATTATTTCAAGGTAGACTCATTGGGTAGATTCGCAAACAAGAACTGTCCGTGTGACAGACTCGTGAACTGTTGCTTTTTGCTGGTCCGATAGTGATGCACCAACCGGTCCCGGTGATCCCTCGAGGGTCTAGAGCAATTTTACACAATCGCCCTCCACTCAGGTCCACTGTGTTCTCTCAAAAACTTCGATTCAGGACGTTGTGTTGCAATATGCCTTAGAATTCCCTCGGGTAGAATTCACCCAGGTTTTACACAAAAAGGCACGAAAACGATTCTTCAATATATAGCCAGTACCAGCGCTTGAGGGTATTTATGAAAATAACCGCTCGTTCTTGCTCACATCCTCCACTCCAAACCGAAAGCCTCTTTGATATGAGGTCCGATAAACTGCAAGAACCGCATCAAAACCTGCACCCAGCACCACAATCTGTGATGAGGCCCTTTTGGTGTTCGTTCTGCAGCCCGAACGCCGGAGAAAATTACCGATCAATCGCGCACGTTTGAAATGGGCCCAACTTTACACTCACTTACCGGCGGGCTCGTTCTTCTGCGTTCTTCTGCCGCGCACATTCCAAAATTACCGATCAATCGCGCACGTTTGAAATGGGCCCAACTTTACACTCACTTACCGGCGGGCTCGTTCTTCTGCGTTCTTCTGCCGCGCACATTCCACACTCGCCTGTTCCAATTTTGCACCGATCGTCCGTCATAAAACTGGAGCAAGAATGTGCAGCAGTAATCGCCGGGCCGGTCGGGTCGGTCGGTGATGGCGAAAGGCACCGAAATGCTAAAACTGCACGCCCCGTAACGGTGGAGATGCATGAACCAGCGATAAGGTCCAGCTTTGTTGGAAGAAATGCGTCGCTTGAGGCGTGAGAAAATGATGGGATGATGCCTGGGTTCGCCAAAGGTCGCCCGGTGTGGAATGTGAGAGCGCGAGCTCAGGTTGTGTTTTTTTTTCGATTGGAGATCATTCAATTTGGTGAAGTCGTGGAAGTAAAAGTGCTGTGAGGATAATCATAGAGTCTTGAAGTTGTGTTTTTAAGAGCTCTTTGGATGTTGGCTATATTAAAAGAAAGTATTTTTCTTAACTTATTGAAGTAATTGTTCAATATTCGATTAATCAACAACACAACATAAAACAAACGCAACAGACAACAAACAGAGTAACTTATATCTCTTATCGAACTGAAACGCTCTTTTTCATTTAAGTAACATATATCAGGTCTATAAATAAGTTTTGACGGTTTTTTACGGAGTTCCAAACATAATAAGCCCGAATGAGCATCGATTTTATTTAGAAAAGTAATATCCATGACTTTGTACAACCTTTTCACATCTTTTGGGTAGATTGTGGATTCCTTCATTAAAAAGAAATCCGGGTTTGGACACATTCCATGTTTCCAGGTAAGTGTCGAGCGTTGTCGTGCCTGTTCGCGTACTTAGGCCTTTTTGCCTTCAAGGCGCGACTCAAACGCATAAGTTGTCGTCGGTAAACGTCACCCGTGATGGTTTCGCTTGGTTCCAGCAACTCGTGGTACACTACACCAAGCTGGTCCCACCAAATGCACAGCATTACCTTGGCGCCATGAACGTTTCGCCTTGGGTGTCGAGGAAGAAGTATGTCCCGGGTAACCATACCTTGCTCTACATTTTGAGTTGTCGTAATAAATCCACTTTTCATCGCCACTAACACTACGGTGCAAAAACCCCTTCTGGTTATGCCGTTGGAGCAGTTGCTCTCTGGTGACCAAATGGCGCTCTATGTCACGGGGGTTTAGCTCATATTGGACCCGGCCTTGTCTTCCGGATCATGTCTTATGCTTTTAAACGCTGACAAATAGCTGGCTGAGTATCCCCAAACGTATTTGAGTCTGTGTTTGGGTCGGGTCTTCATCAAGATCTTCGTACTTTGTTGACCACCTCTGGCACGTTCTTTCCGATGAAGCGTGATCGCTATAATATTCCCTCATTATACGATTGCTCTCGGTGGACGAAGTTTTCATCACAAAGTAATGAAGGAGAATTCCCCATAAAAACTCTTTTTCTGGAACGAATATATTAATAATTGATGTAATGACAGCTAGGGGCAAACAAACCCTGAAGATGACGCTTCAAAATAACAGTTGAGATGTATAAAAACCGTCAAAACTTATTTAAAAACCTGATATTTTCACCGTAGGCTCATCTTCATGGAAAGCACACGAATTTTAAGGAAAAATGAAACACTTAACCTTCTCTACCCTGTCAAATTGACCGAGCAAGTGGATGAACCAGTCAGGCACAGCATAGGCGTTTGCACGAGGAATCGTTCTGGACGCTCTCCCACGCTCTCTGAACGGCATATGAAAGCGAAACGACTGTCCATCGAAACACCGATAAAGCCGCAACAAGAATGCACCAAAATCCGATCATCTTTCCAACACACACGTTCGTTCTGTGTTTTGTATTTTCACTCGGTACATTATTACCGGCCGCGCGCACACACACACACACACACTTTACTTGTTTACACTCCTGGTTTAAGTGCGCGCGGTCGGTAAATTTATAGCAATTTGTGCGAGAAATCAATACATCTTGTTGTCCGGTGAGCAAAGAAAACGCCATTAACGGGAGGGGTTGAGTGTTGTCTCTCTCTCGCGCAAACTGCAGTAAGCGTGCCCTTAAACGATGCCCTGCACATCATATCTCAGACGCAAAAGGTCTTCATCTCGGCTTCTCGTGGCACCCGAAACCGTCGTCCAACACACACAGACACCCGCTGAAAGGCATGCTATTAATTTTCTGCTGCCCTTCCCCCCCCCGTACCAGAATTTCCCGCCCCTGGGTCTGGCGTGCGTATGAATAGCATTTGCCTCATCTCGTGCGCTATTTATTTTAATTAATTCCATCATTATGATGTTCTTATTTGAATTTAATTAGCAAAATTCATGGCATTGTTTTATGACAATGCATCCGCATCGCGCAATGCTCCATGGTTGATGGTGGTGGTGTGGTGCTTTGTGGCCAGTGGCCTAGCGGGGAGTCGATTTAGGAAGGGTGTGTTGGCGGAAAAGTGTCTGAAAACGCGCGAAACGAGCGCATTATTGCTACGGGGAAAAGGTGGTGTAGTGACAGTTTTGGAATTTTATACCGCCCCTGAACTGACAGCTACAGCGGCATACAGCAAGGTGTGTGTGTTGACAGGTGAAATGGGTGTGTGTGTCTGCGTGTGTAAAGTGAAGATGCGTTTCATCAAACCAAAAAGGTGGAAATGGGTGGGAAATGGGACAAGAAAATGTCTCCCTCCGAAAAACTAAACATTCACACACACCTCCGAACCTAATACTGCAGCGCTAGAAGTGTGAAGAGTGTTGGTGCTGACATGCTTCATGGCTTCAGGATATATTTTTCAGTCTTGCACCAAAAACTTCATTAATTAGAAAGTTTACACTTTCTCCTGCAGTTTTATGTGTCCTCTTTTCGTGCCGAAGGATGCGTTTTTTGTGTGTTTGAGTCTCGCATCATCGGCTCACAGCACAGCACATCCTCCAGGACATCCTCCAGGACCAGGACCTGTACGCTTTTTTCCGTTTTCTTTGCGTCGAATGCATTCATCATCAATTTTGTGCAATATTGCTTTCGGAATGCAATTTGCGTTCGTTTGGAGAGCAAAGAAACAACAAGCAAAAACAGCCGTCCCCAAAGTGATGCGCTTGGCAGTGCCGGGTGTGTGAGTTGGGGTTTGGCCGAAGTCTCCACAGTTCCACAGAAACTCCGGCGTATTGAAATGTCAATTTTAATGATTTGATTCGTGCGATAACGGCACTTCTTGTCGGCGCTTTTTCCTCCCTATTTGGTCGAGGACGTCCCACCAACACACCAGACACAAAGTTCCTCGGGGCCGATTATCGATCCGAGTATCTCGTGCCCGGTTCGGCCTGGTGATGATGGGAATAAAATAACAAAATATCAATTAAAAAGTTTAACAAGGGAAAAATCTGTCCGTTACCTCTCGCCGGAGAAGTTGACGTGGGGAAGAGGGTGGGAGACGGGGTAGGGCAGGAGCCATTTTCCTTCTCTCGATCCGTCAATTAGAACGATGAATCCTGTTATTATCTGTTTGCATTTGCTTTATCATCGTCATCAGCATCGCTGTCAAACGATGACATCCGTATGAATACATAACAGTGGAACAATTTTTAGGGTTATTCAAATTTTCTTGAACATCAGGTGGAGTTAGAGAATTTTTCGATGTTTTAAAGCTACTTTCTACATCTGTTATTAAAAATGCATTAAAGTTCTCGTTTGTTGTCTTCGTTAAGTAGTGTTGTTTTATTGTTTAAATCATTTATTTTTTGTTCTTTTGTCCAATACATCGATTTATCAATTGTATTTCTACGTTTTTCTTTTATTGTTATGCATTTTATTATTTTACAAAATTTGCATGAAAAGTTTTAGCTTTATTTTGATGTTTTTTTTTCTAATTTGAAATTGAAATTTCTAATTGAATTTTGTAATTCAATTACCACTTCAGACAATTTCGTGGAATGTGTCAAATCATACACACGCTCCGCTGATTACGATTCCCCTAAATCCCACATCCTTCACGTACAAAACGAAGACACGAACGTCAAAGTGGGAATCGTCATAAAGTAAAGGAAAACCAACCGGATGATCCAAAATAGGGATGCCAAAAGTGCGGACACTGGCCACTCACGGTGGATCGCCGTGCAAAAGGGCAACGCCAGAAGGGAAACAACCGTGTACATGTGGGTGAACCAGTGGCTGTGTGTGTGTGTTATTGTGTGCCGATGACTGGTACGATAAAAGGTTATGTTCATCTGTCAATTAAATAGATGACTTGGCAGAAGCCATTATAGTCCTGCGAATACACGAGCCCCGGGGGCCAAGAACGTGGATCCCTTCGCACACACACCCAGAGAGTGCTCTGGAACTCCACAACGGCCCATCCTGTCTACCGGACTGTACGCGTATGTGTTCCGGTGCATTTCCAGACACATATTCACCGTTCACGGCACGTAAAGATAACTGGACGATACTCCGCAAGCGAGTGTGTGTGTGTGTAAGTAGGGCATCCAATGTTTGGATGCTTTCTTTCTTTTTATTTTGTCTTCCGTTTGCTGGATGCTGGGACGACTGGTGGACACAGTCGAGCCTCAATGTCTGAGCAGACACCGAACTCCGATTATGTGTCCATGCACAGCGGGTTTATGAATGCGGAAGCCGGAGATAACTTTTTCGCCTCCACACAATCATGAAATGTGGTGGCCCATTTTCCGGGTGCAGTGGCGTCAAGGTACATCGAGGAGGGTTTACTATGTGGCCGTGAGGACCATCCTGTTGATTATCGCTCGCCGGGAGAGTTTGCAGAATCCACTTCGATTTCGCCTACCTGAAGTAGGCGATGCAGTGGAGATCGATTTTCGGCTGGCAAGATAAAAGATGTACTAGGATTTCAGGGGATCCAATCAATTAGTCCATTTTGCGCGTTGCCATGGTGGCAATGTTTGGTGATGAAGCGGACTCTCGCTCCCGGGGAGCTACTAGTGTATTTCGCATTTTTCCGTGTAAAGTCTTTGTTTTTGCTGGGAGTTTTATGATGTCCTGCTGATGTCTCGGCCACCAGTTGAATCGGACTTTGTAGGAGCAACTCAGACGAATTCGAAATCGATTACAAGGTGTTAAGTACTTAAAATAACCTATCTTTTTCCCCAATTTAATATAAAACAAACAGTTTTTTTACTCCCATTAAAGTAGATATTCCCGGAGACTGCTTGTTTTTGGGAAAGGTTTCTTGTTCCTATCGTAATCGACAACAAAACTCTCGACTCCGCCTCTCGCATCTTTGCCAGCAAAACACCCAACATAGCTCTATATTAAAATACTTCGAATAGTTTTTCCGGTGTGTGTCTTCTGTTAGACCAGAAGAAAAATCCTCCCGAAAAAACCGCTGCTACGTAACATGGACAAGCGAGCTCTCGGTACTCGGTCTGTGTGGCGGTAACAGAACAAGTCATTATGACTCTGCTCTTGAAACTGAACACCCTCAAATGGTCCACATACCATTTTTTTTTGTTTGAGCTCGCACACTCCTATTTCTGGTACAAACGGTGTTCTTCTTCGTGTCCGATATTGCTTCTTTACTGTTGTGGAATAGGTGTGGGTTTTTGTGGGTGACCCTGCCCAAGTATTATTGGTTCCTCTCTGCTGGATCGGGATCACAGCGTGAGCGGTTGTTAAACAGCATGATGCGAGATTTGAATATCGATTCGTAGTTGGAAGTTCTTCGTTGGCACTTTCTCCCTCTTGTACACGTGGACGACAACTATTTCTGGCTGGCGGGGGAAGAGAACCAATCTCCGGCATCAGCTCCGATGAGTGAGGGGGGCCAGAGGACACTTTGGAAACGGGCGGAATGGGATGGATAATTGATTTTCTCATTAGGGATCATTACGTTGGAGTTTTATCGGTCGTCGGTAGGACCAACTTACTTGCTGGTGTTGTTGGTGCTGGGTCCTCATCGGAAATTGGGAACGAACACGAGGGGGGGACCACGGAGATGCAGCAACCACCTCATCTCGTCTAGCAATTCGGTTCCCTGTCATTTCTTACTCCGGATTCGGCATGACTAGGCCATCTTCACGGAAAACTATCTCCCGTGCGATCGCGGCTTTGATCGGACCCGCGGGCGATAATTAACCTAACGATGCCGAGAGTTTTCGGCCGCTAATTGAAACGATCGTTTTAATGGGTTTGCGTACGTTTGCTCGCGCGTCTGTGTGTGTGTGTGTGTGTTTGTGAGCGATTTTGAATATGGATTCCTTCTTCGGCTTGCCATTCAACGCTGAAGAAACTGGGTGGGTGGGAATTTGTTTATTTTGGGGGAATTCCTCGCTTTTTTTTCTGTGTGTCTTGGCTTTTTTTCAACATGAGCACATATATCAGTGACAAGATTGATTCGATTGCATGCTGTTGCTCCTATTTAATGAGCTGTTGAAGAAATTATGTAAAAGCATCCATGTATTAGGTAAGAAAATCTCCATTAGCGGAGAAGCGTATACATCAGTACTAAAAAGACATAAACTGTCATGCTTTTTCAGTACACGAGGACCAATGATGAACTTCGTAAGTTGATTAGGTGTAGCTCTACCACTCGGGACTAGAGTTCTCATTTCTTGCGCCTTACAGCACCGACCAGAGCACCATTTCTCATTACATACAAGCGCTAGCCGAAGGCTCCAAACATTCTAGCAACTCCGGTTAAGCTGTACCCGGCTTTAGATCGCCGTACTTAAACGAAACCGTTTAATAGCGAGCAACGGTTGGTGGTGTGCATTCCAGCAGGGGGTTTATGGATTGGGCCGCCCTTGACCGCGTCGTCTCCGCCGCGTCTTCTCCTGGCCAGACGACAGCAAAAAGCGTTTGCAACGCTGCAAAATCCCATGGCCCCTCTCCGAAAAGGCAAACATCAAAGGCACACGGGCACATTTAATTATACCAATGATCATAATTAAGATAAGACATTCGGTGCAGAATGGAAATTTTATACATTCCGCTTTGGTTTGCTCGTTTTGGCGGAGATCTTGCGGAGTTCTTGCGTGAGGTTCGTGGCAGCTCCGCCGACCTTACCGTGACTCCAGGGCAGCAAATGAAGGGTTTTGCGTTTGATGATGGAACGTGCCCTGTGGCGGTCTCACACTTCTGCGACGGGCGAACGCTGGAAAAGAGCGACATAAACTGCAACAGCATCGCCGAAGACGACACGGGCTTGGGCGCGCCTAAGTCGCATAGTCGCAAAGGGTGCCCATTTAAATAATTATGTTCATCGTTTTTTTTTTCTTGCCAAGAAGGAGTGCAGCGTGAAAGATCACTAAGATCACAGACCCTTTTTCTTGCTCTCTAATCGATCAGCATACTTTGCGGAACTTGCGAGGAACGTTGTTCTCTTCCAGCGAGAAATGTGTAGCTCTGGAGGTAGTGTTTATTAGGGCTGATTATAAGCATTATATTGAATCGATAAGTATAGAACTGCTGTTGCTTATTTGCAACATTGTTTGAGACCAAAACAGGGCACAAGAAACCCTGCTCTTTGAGAACAAAATGCAACGATTTTGAGTATCCAATAGTCGGGTAAAGTTTTTCGAACAGTTCCTCTAAGTCAACTACCTGTCACGGCGTGAAGAACACAACACTGCATGCAATTAGTGTCCACATCCTTCAAGTGCATGTTGCTCTAGTCAGAAAAAAAGCGCGCGCACCAGCTTCTTGTTACCAGCAAGGCAAGCAAGCAATCCAATTATTTTTAATAAACAGCATTTTGCACAAATAAAACTCGTAAACACGGGCGCATGTAGCCGCAGCGGCGACAATGGGCAGGAAAAACACAACATTTTAAGCCAAATTGCTAATAACCCTTATCACTAATGAACGGTATAATGAATGAAGCCATGAAAAATGCCTCCACTGCTTTCATTAGCGTATTTTACAAAGGCGAATAGAAGCACCACGGTGTGTAACATTGCTACACCAGAAGCGTCCCACAACCAGCACAACATAACCACCCTTCCCGTACCGGGGGAACGTTATGCCTACCGCGTGTGCCTGCCGGCAAAAGTTAATGAATGAAAAATAAATATTTGAATAAAAACACACGGCAGATCCGGCCGGGGGTTTTCCATCCTCCGCTTTTCGTTCACTCTCGCTGCTGCTGCTGCTGCTGCTGTCAATCATATTGGACGCTATATTCTTTCGCTTGGTACGAGCACTGCACAAGTGCTGTTGCACACCCAATCGGTTCCATTTGCATCGGGCTGAAGGGCGCTGCTCCTCGGAGGGATTTTTCATTAGCTAAAATAGTAATTAAATTTAATTAATAATTCCCTCTTGCGGCGCAGGTGCTTGATTATGGAGGTTTTTTTTGCCGTTCGGATTGCGATTTGCTTATAATGGTGTGGCATAAAACCACTGCACTAGTTGGTGAGATCATGAACCTGTGTGCTAGCAGGTAGAAGCAGCTTTTCCGATAAGGATGCAAAAAAAATCGTATAAAGAGATTAATTAAAATCATACTAAAACCTGAAGCGATTTCGATGAACCCGCTGGAGAGTTACCACGAACATCGGAACATATCTTCATTTCTAAATCCATTTTTTTTTATTCTCGACCAGTTGAGAGTGACTAAATTGAACGCAACAACAATAGAAACCGGAGCATGGGGGAGCAAAAAAAACGACACCTACAACTAACCATCCCTAACCTCAAACCTGGTTACTATCTGTGGCATCTCATTAGCGCTTGATGTCGTGGCAACCGGCGCACACACACCTGCTCACCGTTTGCTCAAGTATGCAGCGAAAGAATACCACAACCAGGTGCAGATTATTACCCCCCCCCCCCCCTCTCTTCCCCTATAGCTGTTTTCCCAAATTTTCCTGAATCGCCCTTGCAACGGCGGAGGAAAACCCCATTTCTGCACGTTCATCACAATTAGAGACTAGTGGCTCTTAATTGATACCATGCGCTATTAATCACATACCATTCCATAATTGATTGTTATTCGGTGCAACAAATCCCATCCACCCCCCACCCCCCTTCCCCTCTCTTACCCCCGTCACCATGCCGCGCTACTGTGAAATGCTTCCGGGAAATCCCAATCGACGCATTTCGCCATAATTTAGTCGCAAACTAGCTTCACCCACGCTTCCTGTGAAGTTTTACTCGCTTTCCACGGGAGGGGGGAAATCAATTCAACGCCCACGACCACCAACCCTCCCACAGACACACACACACAGCACACGTAACCACATAGTTTGCATTTTCCATTTCACCATAATACCATTGATGTTCTAATTTTGTTTCATTGAATAATTACAAGCTCCTGGCATGGGGGGATGGGGAGGGAAAAAAGGGGGGTGGGGGCGAGAGGAAAGCTTTGTACGTGTACTTCTATGTTGGAATGGATTGTTCAGGGTATGATGAGCTATACTATCACCCGCGCTGGTGGAGCTTATTCACAGGAAAAATCATTCCTTTCCGTTTGCCGAGCGAGATGGTAGTATGAAAACTTTCACCTAATTACTACATTTCGCTGTACATCGCTTTTCCGACCGAACGGGAGAAAACAACAAGAAATGGAAAATTTAAAACGAAAATACACCAAAATTATCCTTAGGTTGCCGCTTTTCCGGAATCATTTGTCAGAACGGTGTTGCTATTCTTATCACTGCAATTGGGGGTCTAATTTTCACGAATGTATGGAAAATTTGTTTGCAGGAAACAAATCTTTGTTTCGCATTGTTCGATTCCAGCATTGCTGCTACTGTTGGCAACTTTTCAAAGAATAGAGAAAACATGGTTTTCGTAGCCACGTGTGTTTGATTGTGGTTTAGAATTTGATTTTCCTCTTATTCGAATGTTTTTCCCACTACGATGAAAAGCCACTTTACACACATTAATTTCTTTTATATTCTAATTTTTTTGGTATTTATAGATTCTTCTTTTTTGTATGATTTTCTTTAAAATGTTCGCCTTTATTAGTCTTTTCCATTCTGTTCTTCTTCTTTCTTGGCCTAACGACCTCTTAAGGTCATGCCTGCCATTTCTGGCTTACTAGACTAATTGATACCGCATAGTTGGTTAGTCAATCCTCACTATGGGGGAACGGCCCAGATGAGACTTGAACCCCGGTCCTGCCGTGTGAAGACCGGCGCCGCTGTCGCATCACCACCGGGCCGTCCCATTCTGTTATGTTTCATATTATTGTACTGGACTCGTTGATTCTTCTTTTCTAAAAATTCCTTCTTATATTATTCAATATGATTCGATTCTACAACGTTCTCTATTCTCTCTTCTATTTTTAAAACATTTTGCTCTGTTCTATTAATTCCCATTAAATTTTCTGTTGTGTTTTTTCTGTCTTGTTCGTTCTTGTGTCGATCGTTTTGAATTGTATATTTTATATATTCCAAGTTTTCCTTTTCTATTTTGTTTTTGGTTTATCCTTTATTGTTTCTGTATTCTACATCCTGTTGTTCTTACATTTTTAATTTGTCTTTTCATCTTGAAACTAACTCTTGCTTTAATTTGTAATAAAACCTTTTAACCTTATTGTTAAGCTTATTCTGATAAACAACTCCATCCCGATTAGAAACAATCGGTGCATGCGTTTGCTCAAAAATCAACTCAAACCACCGGAAACCAATCACGCCCCGTTATGCTCCAGGGACCGCGAAATGATGCGGTCTGGTGTATGAGTTCGATTCGTGACACCTAGAACCTGCCACCGAAGCACCCACAATAGTTGACTCCTGGCGGTGGAAAAACCGCACCCACGCACCCGGGCAAAGGGATGAGCTTACATGTAACGCCTTGTCCCCCCCATCAAAGCAAACCTCGGGAACAATTCTTCGGTGGGTGTGAAGCGATGTAAACCGGATTGACGCATAATTAGGCTAATTAAATGATATTGCAACGGTGGAAAAGAAGGACGGCGTTGGTCGGCAAGGGAAACGCATGCAAATCGGAAGATTAAAGCTGCCGGAAGAGTGGGGGGGGAGAGTGGGTAAAACCCGGTCCATTTCTAATTGAATTGCGACAAATTGTGCCCACAAAACACCCCCTGTCGTGGCCACACGGTATGGTGACGGTAATGATGATGATGATGATGGCGGTGATGATGATGGCACGAATGATGGTGTCCCCGAGGAGGGTTTGGGAAGCCAGGTCAACGGAACCTTCCCACGAGTTTACGGTTTACCGCAGTGCTATGTGTCGGGTTTTGTGTGCGCTTCGATGGAGACGCATGGTACAATTTTGGAGCCGGGTTTCTTCGTGACACCTGGGAAATTCATTTTCCCACCTACCGACGTACGAAACCGAAACCTCCTCCCCTCCCCTCCCGACACACCGATCTGATCTGACCGAAGACGCCGGTCCGGAAAATGGAAAACTTTAATTTTCGATTCGTGGCGTCCGTTTTTCCTCCGTCGGCGGCAACACGTGATCTCGCGTGAAGGACTGTACGGAAAGGAATAAGAAGAAGAACAAGCAGTTCGCCAGACCCCTAACCTTTTTGTCCTCCTCTTGCTTACTCTCTCGCCCCCTACCACGCCTTATCAAACCGATAGAATGCCCTGTTTCATTATTTTAATGGCGTTTACTTTCACTCAACTGAATGACTCAAACTGCGTGTCGGGACGGACGTAATGGATGCCTTTTTGGAGAAGAGAGAGGTGCGTCGCGGGTGGGTAACTCATTCGTCCATCCATTTCCCTTCGTCTGCCTTTCCTCTGCAACCCCGTCCGGTAGGCTTTTGTGGTGATGAATTGTTTAATTTCTTTTATCTTCCATCGCACGCGAATGCCACCCAAGACCAGGTTGCCAAAGGAAAAACTGGGAAAACTTATGTTCTAGATTACGGGCGTACGATGCTAGGGGCGGGCAGGGTGCGCTATCGCTATCGCGTTGGTGGTCGGGATGGTCCGGAGCTGTTTAACATAAATTTAATTACGTGCGAGGTGGTGGCCGCTTTCGCGGGAAATGGCATACTAAGGATGATGATGTTTGGCTGCAGTTTGGCGCGTTTTTGCTAAGGAACCTGCGAGAAAGGATAGCGCCTGGTTGGGGTGGGATCTTGATTTTAAAATGGAAAAGTTTTGCTTAAGCCTGTGCCCAAGTTTGTGATATATTTAGGCTGAGAACTTGTCTGTTGACATATTTTATTTGGCGTTTCAAAAGGAAGGCGATGCTTTCCGGTGTTGATGAGATGTGGCTAGTTGTTGTGATGCTTCGTCTCCTTGGGATTCAGTGTCCCTGAGTCTAAGGGTAATAGTTCTGAAGGTGTCTAACAGAACTCTTATTTTAACACCTTCAGTTTATAGCTCCACAACATCGTTTCATGCAGCGATAAGTAGGATTAGAATTAAGATATATTAAAGTTTACGAGCCAGAAACCTATCAAATAAAAGAGCATGCATGTAAGTGTATTTACCTCAACCCATATTAACTCTATACTAACCCTTAACCAGCAGCTTAAAGTGGCGGCTTCTTTCGGAAAGCAAAAACAAAATTAATGCACCAGATAACAGTTAAAACTCCAAACCATGAAACCTGTTTTCCGACACTTCGATTATGTGTTAAAGCATCGTCCGTATCTTTTTCCTCCGAAACGCAGTGTCTAGGCCGAGGCCCCGGTGATGAATGATGAATCATTCATACGCGGGATTAAAAGCAAAATAAAAGCGCTATAATGCGGCCCGATAGTAGGTGGCAGCTCACCTGGCCGACACAGATAAAGGGGTTAAGAGAACTATTTTTGAGAAGGTTTTTGTTGAAGATAAAATAACAGCGGCACCACCCTTACGTAGCTAGGTGGTACTGTAAGCTGCAGAGCCAGAGATTAGCCGAGGAAGTTATCGGGCCGGGAAATCTAAACAAGCTTTGCAACATCTGCATTCGATTTGAGGGCGACCGACGGCATCCAAACGGAAGCATGTTTAAACGGGTTTGGTGCCGGGTTTTTTCTTATCTTATCGCGCGTAAGTGGATTTGTATAGTTTTCTTGAGGGTTAAGCGAAGAAAAAGTGATTAATTTTTATGATCTTTTTCATAGGGCTTGAGTTGTTTAATAATTAATTCGGTTGTTTTTTATGACTTTTTATTTGATTTGATTTGACATAAATTCTTGCTTTAAGTCCCATATATGGGTTTTACTTTCCAATTTAGATAGTGGTTGACTTAAACTCTTCACATTTGTGGGCCAGTTTGAGCTTTGCTTTTTCCCCCCTGCTTTTC
This sequence comes from Anopheles maculatus, assembly GCA_002091835.1. NCBI lineage: Eukaryota > Metazoa > Arthropoda > Insecta > Diptera > Culicidae > Anopheles > Anopheles maculatus. Next base: position 82,748 of record KZ062033.1, on the reverse strand, counting down.
ACACGCTCACAAAAAGCTAACATGACAAGCGTCCATTAGCAAGTGGCCCACAATGGTGTGGGGAGGGAATAAATTTTGTATTCTTCATCAAAACAAAACAAAACAAAAAAAGATCTAACCGCTCTAGATCATTTATTTTAACTGTTTCTCTCTGTGTCGAAAATGATATACAGACACAATAGGGGGCGCACACAACGGATTAGCGTATTAGGTAACGGTTGGAATGGGTTTTATTATTCATAAACGGTCGTAAAGTTTGATGTTCAAAAGCACTTACCGCGATTTAAAGTGTCAGTGTTTATTTCGCTTTTAGATAAGAAGTAGGTACCGCTTTTTTTTTGTTTTGCTGGATTAAAGTGTGGAAGTGTGTTTACTGAAATGGTTAAAACGGTGGAGTTTTATTTTTAGAAAATTAATAATGCATTAAAAATAAAAGAGAAAATGATTATTCGACACTAGGAAGGCTCGAAATAGGAAAACTGATGGCACTGTTATGAGCATTAGGTGAAGAGAAGAACTAATTTAAAAGTGGACTCTGCATTGGAATGATTTTATTTTTAGAACCTGCTCAGCCATATAAAATTAGATATTGAGGTGTCTCTCTTTACATTGTGTTTTATAGGGTTTGTTAATAAACATTTACCACTTGACGGTAACCAGTAGTCTGACGGTACAGCCAAGTTCTTGATTTTTGGTGGACGCATCAACTTCATCATTCTGACTCAATTAGGGTCTACCAAGCATCCTCTATTCATATAGACAACCTAAACAGGCTTTACGGTTTGGGTAGTAGGTGATAAAGCCCCTAACCAGAACGTAAGTTTGGAGGCTTTACCCTAAGCACAACGTTAGTAGAGCCTTTAGAGAACCTAGCACGTAGAATCCGTTGACATGTCAAAAGGCAGATGCGAAGTGAAGCCATCGTCCTTAAGATATCCATATACGAGGCCCGCTCGTGGGCCGCAGGACTTGTTTATAGGGCTTATCATAGTACGGAGCCCCTAAAAGATCGGGTTTTGAAGCATCTGCATCTGGGTTTAGGTCGTCTGATACCATTCTCATGACGTAATCAGCCTTCTGGAGACTGCCAATATTAACTCTCTGTGACTAAGAGGAATTCGTCAGTTTTGAACAGAGTCCATAGGCGCATTTAGGGGCGTATCTCGGCGAGAAGTTTTCTAAGCACCCCTGATCGTATCTTAAGATCTAAGTTGTTATTGGTGCTGACTTTTGGCCCTGGATATGTGAATCCAGGATTCCTGGATATGTGAAACCGGGGGGTGGTGTATACGATAGCGGCGCCAGTCTTCACACGGCAGGACCGGGGTTCGAATCCCGGCGTACCACCTCCCCTTACGCAGGACTGACTATCCAGCTACGGGTAAAACTTAGTCACAGAAAGCTAGCAATAGCTGGCAGGCCCAAGACCTCACGAGGTTGTTAGGTTCACGAGGAAGAAGAGAAAATGTGAATATTTGATCGGTAATCACATAATCGTGCAATGAATTAGCTTCGCCAGACTACGGTGGGCTGGTCATGTCATGAGAATGGTACCAGATGACCCAAACAGCGAAATATTGTTAGGTCGTCAAGTTTTGTAAGGAGAGCTTCAATCTAATGACGTCTAATATCATCAGTGTATGCCAGAATCCAGAATTATTTTATAGGAGAGTTTTCAACATCAAGTCTCTGATGGTATCTAGTGATGCTGGTCTTGGTCTTCGTCTAATAATCCAGGTAAACTAAGCGTAGATACCGAAAGAGCTCATTGTGTTATACTGTAATATACAGCTTTAAAATAAATGGAGAGTAGTTGTACAATGTAGCTTCTACTCTGCCATCTTCCCCCAGGATATCTCCACATGCTCTAACAAAAAACTACAATAATCACTTAATTGAGCTTGCTCGCGTCCAGATAAGCCTTCGCCGACACGAACCATTACTTTACGTTACCAAGCAGACTCACCACAGTTTTGAGAGCTTCAATGTTTTCCAATCGGTCCGAAAAACGGTTCACTGCACCGCGTGATTGATTGGTTGCGAGCTGTAATTAATCAGCAATTAAATTGATTTCCAGTGTAATCATTCATTTATCCGTTGCGATGCAATGCTTTCCCGTCGTGAGTCGTCGTTCGTGTGCGATTCTTTCCATTTGCTGCTTCCCGGATAATTGATAAGATATACATGTTACACGATCGTACCGTGCAGTAGTGCAGTGCGCTTAAAAATGCTCTATCAAAGCTGGTTGCGAAAAAGTATTAATTAATACAAATATTTAACTGTCGTCAACGGAAACGGAGGCTGTTCTGGAGTTGCTGTACGCCGTTTCAGCCGACGTTAAAATATAATTACTCCTTCTCATTACCCTCGTGCCGTTCCAGGTGTGTGTGCGTGTGTGTTTTCCCCTCACTTAAGTGACACGTTGCCGAGTTATTTCCCAAAAAAAAAAAAAAATTGTTGCTTATTGCGCGCATTTTTATCAATTGAAATATTACACATTTGAGGTATCAATTTAAAAGCAAAAAGTAATAAAACTGTTCCCAAGCGCAGGCCACTAGGGTGAGAGAAAGATGTGGAAAAAACACTTTGCAAAAATTAATGACCTTTCTCTCGGTCTGTATTTCGCGCTCTCTCTCTCTCTGTTTCTCATTCAATTTGCACCGAACACACCGGAAAACCGGTCCTAGTGGCGGTAATTAACGGTGCAATCTATAATGAACGTCAATCCCTCTCGGCAAGCCTGGGTGTAGGATTACCGGGAGGCACGCTTGCCCATCTCCCTCAACAAACACCTCACCGGACTGCTGCCTCATCTGTCCAAATTGTTCGCCTATATAGATCGAATGGGTGACGATGCCGACGCAGAATTGGACGGGAAGGACTTGGAATTGATGTTTAATTACGTCATTACAGTTAAGCTCGTCGGGATTGACCGTACCAAGGGTGTTTTTTTTTCTCCTGTGCGTTGTCCTCCACCATTGCTCGTATTATAATAATCTTTTTTTTTCCATTTCATTTCCATTTGTCTGGTGCTGATGCGAGAGAACGGGCTTCAGAAGTGGCAGGTTTGGGGATGTGTGTGTGTTTTTTTTTATTGGCCGCGAATATATGTACTTAAGCTCGATCAATGTTACTCACCGTGTATGGATGATTTCTTTTGAAGTGAGATTTGTATCGGACTGATTAAACTAGAGGTTTTCCCGATCCCGGCCGAACCATTCCGTGCCTGGAAAGTGGTTCCCGCTTACAGCCATCATTACCATTTGGGGCTGGATGCACTTGAGGGGATGGGATGGGGAGATCGAGACGATGACAGGGGAGGACAGAATACATGAAATGGCAATCAATAATGCACTTCGTTTAATTGATGGATTGAGCGATAGGGTAAGACGGTTTCGCCGATATAGCCACGGTAAATGCTCCAGGGCGACGAAACGCCAGGGAAAACCCCCCGGAGGTTCGAGAGCACATCGGGTATCTCCATGCCTTTTCTCATCTCCTCGTCCTCGTGTGAATGAAAATAGAGAAAAAGGTGAAATGTGCCGCACACGGTTGAAGAAAGACGAGACGGAGAAAGAGAGAGAGAGCGAGAGAGCGAGCAACGAAAGCACTTTGTAATTAACTGATTGCTGATAAGCGCGGGAAATTAGACCCTGATGGGTTGTGTATTTATTTTTATGCATTTCTTTTTCCGCTCGGTTTTCTGCTTTCGGTCCCCATGCTTTCTGCTTGTACGGGCGTTTTTCGCTCTCTCTCTCTCTCTGTGTTTGTATTTTGTCGTTTCCATTACAGGAATGAGTTTCATTAAGTTCAATCTGTAGTTTAATTGATGACAATGTTTGAAACATGTCCACGGGTGGAAAACGATAGTAATGAAGAGCAGTTGGCAATGGTAGCTCTTGGCAAAAATGGCACATGAGCAAGGGAAGTGGATGGTGCGTAAAGAAGGCGTGCTAAATAAAAACACGCGGCCTGTGTACACAAGTGAACGTTTACGGGTGGATAAGTGGTTTGCATTGACGAAAGTGACATTAAGCGGATCGTTTTGTAAGCATTAATTTTGTGTGCAGTTTTTGAGATACATCAGAATTTGAGTTTTTGTAATCATAGTTTTAAGGGATATATGAAAAGTATGAAAGCCATTTGTTTCTAGAAACACGGTCTTTTCTTGAGGTTTAGATTAAGCTAGTACTATACTCGGTAGTGCCGGTGTGGTCTGGTGGCCGAGGCAGCAGCGACGCCGGTCCTCACGCGGCAAGACCGGGTATCGAATCCTAGCTGGATTTCCTTCCAATACGCAGGACTGACAAACCAACTTCGGGTTACTAAGTCATAGAAAGTTAGAAATAGCAGACAAAGACCTTACTGAGGTTGTAGAGCCAGAGAAGAAGAAGAAGATACGCGACAGAATCAGTTCTTGAATCCCATCCAGACCAGGAAATCCCCGTACGAAAGACCGATTATCCAACTTGGGGTAAATCAAATCAAAGGAATCAGCAATAGAAAACCAAGTCCTCTGAAGGCCTTGGCTGAAGGTCTTCTTGGTCGAAGAACGAGAAGAATTTTAGGCTTTAGATATCTGATTCGACAGCGGCGCCGGAATTCATACGGCAGAACCGGGGTTCAAGTCTCATCTGGGCCGTTCCCCCTATAGTGACGACTGACTATCCAACTATGCGGAAACAATAAGTCTAGTAAGCCAAAAATACTTTTTAGGCCGATAGGATTGGATTGAGGATCAATGCGACGAAGACAAAGTACCTGCTTGCCGGAGGCTCTGACCGTGATAGAGCACGACTCGGAAGCAGAGTATTAGTTGACGGCGACGATCTCGAGGTAGTAGAGGAGTTCTGCTACCTTGGCACGATCGTAACTTCGGACAACAACGTAAGCAGCGAAATCCGAAGGCGCATTGTTCAGGGGAATCGTGCCTACTACGGACTCCACAAACTCCTGAGATCCAGAAGACTCCAACAACGCACGAAATGCGCCATATATCGTACACTGATACGGCCGGTAGTCCTCTACGGGCACGAGTCCTGGACTATGCTGGCGGAGGACGCCAATGCACTCGCCATTTTCGAACGGCGGGTGCTACGGACTATCTTTGGCGGTGTGTGCGAGCAGGGCGTGTGGAGAAGGAGAATGAACCACGAGCTAGCTGAGCTGTTCGACGATGCAGACATCCTGACGGTTGTCAAAGCCGGAAGGATACGCTGGTTGGGCCACGCGATGAGGATGCCGGACTCATGCCCTGCCAGAAAAGTGCTCGTCAGCGACCCGTTCGGCACGAGGCGTAGAGGAGCCCAGCGAGCTCGTTGGCTGGATCAAGTGGAGTCTAACCTGAGGGATATCGGATGCAGCCGGGGATGGAGGAGTGCAGCCATGGACCGAGTTTCCTGGAAACGGATTGGACACCAGGCCATGTCTGTTAGACGTGCTCCCTAGGAGCAGGCCACAAAAGAAGAAGAAGAAGCCAAAAATGGTAGTAGGCGCATGACCTAGGAGGTCGTTGGGCCAAGAAAGAAGAAGAGATATCTGATTCAATTTTCATTCAATACATTTTATTCTTCTTGGTTTAAATTCTTTCTAGAGCGTATGAGTCATTTAATGGATTGCTTCTTCTATACTTCTTCCATAGAGGTTAAGATGCTGAATTTCTGTACTGGTTCTGAAGACCTTTCCAAATCAAAGCTTTTCTTAGAATTAGCACCCTTCTCTTAGAATTTAGGTAACGGAAGTTATTAGACAATTTCTGGACGAACACTTAATTGCTGTAGAGAGTTGTTGCGGAGCTATTTCTTTATGTTGGAGTTAATATTCCTATTCTTCTTCTTCTTCTTCTTTCCTGGCCTGCTTCTACGGAGCACGTCTTGTAGACATGGCCTGGCGTCCAATCAGTTTCCAGGAAACTCGGTCCATGGCTCCTATTATAACTATCAAAAGAATTTGTTTAACAATTAATGGAGTCTATGAGGATCTAAGCTATTTTTGGTTTGTTTGTGTTTTGCTGCTAGTTCTCCATACAAACTTTCGGGCAAAAGTAACCAGAGCCAAAATCGTTGGATTTTATTCGAGCAGAAGTCTATGTTGAAGTTTGTTTAAGTTATATCTCAAGTTTCTTTGGCAAAGTTAGCTCATATCACCCATTCTCTAGAAACGTAAACAAAAGATTTTACAATAATATAGTTGATATTGTTTAGTGTGTGACTACACCAGGCCATGTCTATTAGACGTGCTCCCTAGGAGCAGGCCACAAAAGAAGAAGATTGTTTAGTGTAACATGGTACTCTAATGCCTTAGAGTTTAATCCCATTTATTCCATAGAAACCAAGCTTATTTCTGACGCGCTTAACAAACCAACTGTCAAAATGTTATTTCTGTTGTCAAACGCTTAAGGATGAAGTATCCTGGTCCGGTTCAACTGTTGTGACTGCTCGACTGTTTGACAAAAGGTAGCCTAAACTTTTTAGATTTCAAAGCTTAAGTCATCAGAAACTCCAGCACTAATGTGGTCTTATTGTTATGTCACTGTCTACAGTGACGAAGAAGGCGGTATAGGAGATCGTTCAAGATCAACCAATTCTGTTCTTTCTTCAATTTTATCCATGTTGTTTCTCAACAAGTATATTCTAATTTCCCAGTTTGTAAGTAGTAATATGTCTAAAGGATTTAAAGCCCCTTACAGACTGAAACAATTCTCTGAAACACAAGCTCCCGACAATTTTGAACTGTATCCTGCTACAGTTTTCCTAATACTGTGTACCGTCCGATTATCGCAAATCCTTGTAAACATCAATCTAATTACGTATAAAACTTCCTTTCAAAACCATGCATAATTAGCTAAATAGCTTCAGGGGGCGGACCAGCACGCGGATGTTTATTTACTCCAGCACTTTTACCACCCTGCCCGTACTTCCTACTTCCTCACAACTGCCCGGCGTTTTTGAATCCGCAAAACTGTCGATCAATACGGCTAAAACTTACCTTTTTTGGACGGCGCGTGGTCCGTTCGTACGACTCATCAATTGGCCCGGAGCGCGACGTTGTGTCTACCACGTGTCCGGGACCGGGTCATCTTTCCAGACACACACAGAGCAAAACCCCTTTTTTCGATTGGTCTGCTCATTATTTACTAAGGTTCTCCCTGTCGTTCTCCACTATCAAGCAAAACCGTTCAACCCCGAAGCACAATGTAATGTGCCTTCTCTGCCCTGTAATTGGCATTTTTGCGTGCGATCGGTTGTGTAATTAATGCCACGGGCGAAGCACCTAGGATGTGCGGGAGAACCTTACCGGAGGGGTTGTTTTTCGATTGTTTTGAAGCTCGGGGGCAAGAAGAAAGATTTATCTAGCACTAATTAGTTGTTTTGTGAAACATAATTCTTCTCGCGATGATAACATTCAAAATTTTTTGAGAGCAAAATTGTCTATTAGACGTGCTCCCTAGGAGCAGGCCACAAAAGAAGAAGATTGTTTAGTGTAACATGGTACTCTAATGCCTTAGAGTTTAATCCCATTTATTCCATAGAAACCAAGCTTATTTCTGACGCGCTTAACAAACCAACTGTCAAAATGTTATTTCTGTTGTCAAACGCTTAAGGATGAAGTATCCTGGTCCGGTTCAACTGTTGTGACTGCTCGACTGTTTGACAAAAGGTAGCCTAAACTTTTTAGATTTCAAAGCTTAAGTCATCAGAAACTCCAGCACTAATGTGGTCTTATTGTTATGTCACTGTCTACAGTGACGAAGAAGGCGGTATAGGAGATCGTTCAAGATCAACCAATTCTGTTCTTTCTTCAATTTTATCCATGTTGTTTCTCAACAAGTATATTCTAATTTCCCAGTTTGTAAGTAGTAATATGTCTAAAGGATTTAAAGCCCCTTACAGACTGAAACAATTCTCTGAAACACAAGCTCCCGACAATTTTGAACTGTATCCTGCTACAGTTTTCCTAATACTGTGTACCGTCCGATTATCGCAAATCCTTGTAAACATCAATCTAATTACGTATAAAACTTCCTTTCAAAACCATGCATAATTAGCTAAATAGCTTCAGGGGGCGGACCAGCACGCGGATGTTTATTTACTCCAGCACTTTTACCACCCTGCCCGTACTTCCTACTTCCTCACAACTGCCCGGCGTTTTTGAATCCGCAAAACTGTCGATCAATACGGCTAAAACTTACCTTTTTTGGACGGCGCGTGGTCCGTTCGTACGACTCATCAATTGGCCCGGAGCGCGACGTTGTGTCTACCACGTGTCCGGGACCGGGTCATCTTTCCAGACACACACAGAGCAAAACCCCTTTTTTTCGATTGGTTTGCTCATTATTTACTAAGGTTCTCCCTGTCGTTCTCCACTATCAAGCAAAACCGTTCAACCCCGAAGCACAATGTAATGTGCCTTCTCTGCCCTGTAATTGGCATTTTTGCGTGCGATCGGTTGTGTAATTAATGCCACGGGCGAAGCACCTAGGATGTGCGGGAGAACCTTACCGGAGGGGTTGTTTTTCGATTGTTTTGAAGCTCGGGGGCAAGAAGAAAGATTTATCTAGCACTAATTAGTTGTTTTGTGAAACATAATTCTTCTCGCGATGATAACATTCAAAATTTTTTGAGAGCAAAATTGCGTCTCAAAAATGTAATTGGAAAATTAAACGGCTACGGTCTCATTAAAACATGGTTCGGACAGTAAAGTTTTCTACCAGCGCGGGCCCAAGGTACGAGGCAAAAACTGCATAACGCACCCGATTGTGTCTTGAACTGTTTCCAATTAAAGCAGCAATGTGTGTAATGTACCCAATTACGTAGCCTTTCTCCCGGGCCACACGAGCCGGCCGTGCATTGTACTTTCCCGCCCTAATGAAGGAGGAAAACTTATGCGAACCAGCGAACGAGCGAGCGAGAGAGAGGTGGTTGTGTCCCGAATGGTGTGTATCCTGCCAGCAAGGAAAGCAAAAAACCAGGCAACCCGAAACCCCGAAACAACCGTCCTGCTTGGGGATGCACCCGAGCTGCTGGTTGTGGCCGATGGTCGATTATGGTGAGCGCGCGCGGTAGCTTCTAATGCTTGCCAAAATGTTCGTTCGTTAGCAGGAAACGGTTCTTAATGGCAATCCTTTCGGCAGTTAATGGTGGACAAGTGGTGCGCGAGTACCGAGAAAACCCGCGGTGGGGATGGATATCGAAAATAGCGATATACCGAATAAAAGGTGAACGAAAGAGCGAGCGAGAGACTGGCACAATCATAAACGAAACTCACTTGGGTCTGACTCACCGAATGTAGGTGAGTAAGGTTCGCTGGTGAGAACACCGGGCTACAACACATTCTCATTGCGTTGGCTAGCTGACGGCTGGCTGACACAACCCGGCGTCGCGTTTGTTCGTGGGAGATGAACCGGCGAACAAAGTGCCTTCGGGTGTGGGTTGTGCGGTGTTTTCGGGGTGCCAGCAGCAGCAGCAGCAGCAGCAACCAGGGCTGGCTGGCTGGCTGGCAAAAGTTTCCAGTTTAAAAAGGATGTATAACGAGCTCGGCAAGCAATTTATTTTAATGATCGTCCGTTTGAAATAGAAGTTTAGTTTTGTATAATTGTACCGAATCTATATATTATAATGAGGCGTGAGGCGCGCGCGTTCTGGTAGGTGGTGGGTGTATAAATGGTGCTGTGTACGTACGGTACAATCATCTTTCGCCCATTCCCGGTTGCGGTTCTTGGTCCCCAACTCGTTGGGGAAGCGTTCTTGTTTCTCCATTTTTTTTTCTTTTAATCTGCGTCTGAATGTTCGCGTACAATTACTTTCTCACACGTGTGACGCCTTTCAGGGTGGAAATGAAAACGGTTAGGAATTCGATTATTTGGCGCTCATTAAACAGGGCGATAGATACAGTGTGTAGCAGGATTATAGGAGCAAAGATTTTGTTGTCTTACATTGCACATTACTTGTTTGTTTTGGGTTTTTGATATAAAACACGAAGATCAACCTTACAATATCCGTGAATGCACATCTCGTTAGGATGCATTTCTCCAATAGTTATGGTTTGTACTGTATAAGTAATTTACCAACTTCTTGTTCCTCTAGCAACTATCACATCAGTAGATCTTGGCTTGCTATTTCGAGCAGTGGTCAGTCTTGAGACTGCGAGATATCAGAACAAACTAGTGCGTCGACTACTAAGCAACATGGCCATTCCATGCTTCTTATCCCGTATTTTAATATTTACCTCAAGATGCGATTTGTATTCAAAAAATATCTCTTACATTCGTTTACTAGAGTTATTTTGCTTAAAATCCATTTCATGAGGTCATCTCTCGTCCATTCTTGATGAGGCCGTATTGCTCATAAATATACTTAGAGAGCGTCAACATAGTATTCGTTAACAATATGCCCCCAATAAATTACTTGTGGTAATGTATAAGCCCATCATTTGTGCAATACACGAGAGTCACAAACACTATGGGTTCTTCTTCTTTCTTGGCCTAACGACCCCTTAGGTCACGCCTGCCATTTCTGGTTTACTAGACTTATTGTTACCGCATAGTTGGATAATCAGTCCTCACTATGGGGGAACGGCCCAGATGAGACTTGAACCCCGGTCCCGCCGTGTGAAGACCGACACTGCCGTCGCATCAACCACCGGGCTTTCAACCCCTATGGGCTATGCATCTTAATTCAGCCCGTTAACATTGTCCATGTTATAACTTTCTCCTTGGAGCTTGGAATAGACAAAGTCTCTTGAACGAAAACGTGTTGTTCAGTAACTCTTATATATTATTATGATTCTGACCCAAAAAGCAAGTATTTTATGCGCTAGCCAGACCACTTGACATGGACACCGATTGCGCATATACTTATGTCACACACTGTATAAATCATCAATTGATATTTTTTTATATTTCTATTGCTTCTATTCCTTAGATAAGTAAAGCAATTAAGTCTAAATTATGACAAAATTGAAGAAAAATATTGCATTTTGTATAAAATTCCAACCATAAATTTTTTGAATGAGGTTCATTACGCAGAAAAGCGTCTTAAAAATGCAACACGCTCGCGTGCTAACTGTGTTTGCAAATGAAGGTTCGATTGTTTGACTCATCCATCGCACCCGTTTGCGAACGATTCGTCTTCCGTAGTGATGCTCCGGTCAGCTGGACACATCTTGTTAGTGCTGGACGCTTCCCGTACATTCAATCAGCCAGTCCAGTCATTCCAGACTTCGATCTAGCTCGGTTCGTGTTTCGGCCGAAAGGCTTTTGGGCCCGTGTGAATGGTGGCTGCTAATGAGGAAGCCATTGTGTGTCACATCTTAACGAGCGAAGATGATTTCCCGTATGGTCAGCAGCTGTGGGACCTGGGACGGTTCATTTAGTGTCGAGCGGCATCGCATGCCTCTTAGTGCGAGGCACACAAAAAAAGAGAGCAAGTGCAGTAGACCGAAGTCAGTTGGACGAAATTTGAAAATTTAATGCAAGTACGTGTATCATTTGAAAGGATATATTTCACCATCAAATGTCGTGCTGTGGTTTTTTTTTGTTCGTTTCGCCGTCGTTGTTGGTGCAGTCACTGTTATGCCAGTGCCATTTGTTGTTGTCGAGGGTAGCTACCCGTGCTGTACAAATACATATCGTGACAGTCGCGAAGGACGCAAACGAGTCCCCGGGTGTGCCCGTCCATCCAAAAGCTGGTACCAAACGCCGCACCAAACTTCCTTTGGAGCGAGTAATTATTTTGAAATTTAATTAAAAAATTAATTACAAAGAAAATAACTATATTGCAATAATGCCCTCTCACCCTCTCGCAAGTTTCGTGCCTCGGTCGTCCGTATCGTTGTCCCTATCCCTTTGACTTCCTCCTCGTCCACTCACTCGCCCTTGCTTCAGGGAGGTTTTTTGTTGGTCCTGAGCTCGTCTGCGGCAGGCGAAACAGCTGTGCGCTCGCATCGGCCACGACGATGGCCCTGATGGCAACGAAGAAAACGTGCTCTCGCGCGGAAGTTAATGAAACGTACACAAAGTGCATTAAAGTTTGCACACTGTCCCCGTCCCCGGTGCCCGTTTGCCTCTACCTCTATGGTCCCAGTGTTGTGCTGCAGTTTCAAGCCCCGACGGTGATGCAATAGTGGGGAGCAACGGATTCATTCCTTGTGAGCGTGTCTTGTCTTGTTTTCGGAGGGATTGGACCACGGACGCACGATACACGATAAAGGGTGCGCTAGTGAGGGTGAATCCTGCCGTTGTTTACTTACCCATCTGTGTCTGCGAGTCGGGGAGAATGCAGCATATGTACCGAATCAACGTGCTGTTTTGTTGCGACTGAGTCGACCTGAAATTAGGCGAGGGTCAAGCAGCTGATTGGCCGTTTTTCGGTGCCCTGAAGCCCTTAGAGCGAGAGCATGGATAAAATAAGGCAAACAGCTGTTACCGATAGGCCTATAATATTTTGAAACCAAAGATTTTGATGCTTACAATAGAATAAGACCACCTTGTTTTGTGACCGTGAGGTTACGTACTTACTTATCAGGTCTTCACGGATTCTTGGTCTGCTCTAGAAGTCTTTGATATCGCACATGATCTAGCCAACTTCAACGAATCGCTCTATTCTTGCTTCCACCTCAAAAGATCTAAGGAGGTGGGTTGTTTGGTGTCATTTTCAAGACATGACCAGCATATCGAAGACACAATGATGAGGTCACTGTTTAGCACGTAGAGAGCAATAATACGGCAATGAGTATCATAACCTCACTTTTATTTTTCTCACAAAAAAAGATAAATTACTGCTCTGACGACTCATCAAAAAATACTAAAGTTTCGTTTAAAACGCACTTAAAGCAACACTTTAAAATTTGATTTAAGTAATAGCAATTCATTAGACGAATTGTCCATGGTGCCAGCGCTGTCAGAGCAACACAAAAAGTAGCAAAAAAGTGCGTCCAACGCCATAAAAACCGGCCACCGTATTTTGAATTTGGTTCTGCTTCGTACCGCTGGGTGTTCCTGTGAAACCGATAGTGAAGGCATTTAGTGGCTGTGGATGTGGAAAAATCAACCCACCTCCACCCGCATCCGCTCACCCAACTCCACCGACAAGAGCTGTCCCGAGTGTAGCTGATAATTTAATTAGAAAATTAATTAAATTTCAATTTTATTTATTTCATTTTAAACTGTGTTCCGGAGAGTACAGGGAAAGTTCGTTTTTTTTTTTTCGTAGTTGTTGTATCCCAATGTGTACCCAGCTCTGTTGCGCTCGATGGTGTGTGTGATGCTGGTGTTTGGTTGGTTCCCGATGGCTGCCTGATGTCCACGTGCTGCTCTGCTGTGTATCTAAAAGTTGGTAGCATCTATCGCTTGTTTTCTCTCTCGCACATACACACTCTCTCTCTATGTTGTGGGAAAGCTGAAGTGAAAAATAGGGGACCGGAAACCGGGAAGAGCTGATAGCATTTAGTTAAACAGCACAACAGCAAATGTAAGAGTATTCGCTTCGATTAAAACACTGTAGCAACAAGCATCGAGCGCAAGTGATTCGAGCAGCGTGGCGAAGGAATGGGGAAGTCCGCTCAGCATCCTTCCAACAGGATTCATTTAGAACTCAAGTAGTCGATACTTGCAAGCTTGGTTGGCTGCTGTACCCTACAGTGCACTCTTGTTTACTGTGATACAAAATTCTAGCTTACTGTTTTTAATTAAAATACTTTATATCTTTCCCAAAATACAATTTCCCCTCAAAAAAGGGATAGAAGTTTTATATTTATTCGCTACTTTGATACAACTTCTACAAGTTTTTATTTACTTTTGATAATTTTATACCATAAAACATTCGTTTAAATGTTTTATTGTCACGATAAAAAGACGAACAAGAGTGTCGTTTTCCCATATCGAGCGTGTCCCTCCAATCATTGATTACCAACCCACACCAACTCATCTTGTTTACCTTTATTCAGTTTACCATTCGAGCAAAATACAGTGAAACAGGCTGCAGGAGGGATGGCACCATAGTAAGTCAAAAACAACAGGCACTGGAATGAGTCCGATATAAATTAAATTAAATTAAATGTGTTTCGCCAGTGCATCAAACTCTCCCACAACGACTTCGACTACAGCTACCACTACTCAACCTTAGCTGATGGGAAGACGAATGGACCAGATAGGAGTGGAGATACCTTCATCCCTTTAAAACTACTTTTTTCTTGTCTCGGAGCACTCTCGCCCTCGTCTACTCCATTCGTTTCGCAAAGGATCTTAGCTCTAAGCACACGCAAATAATAAATAACATTTGATCAGAATCCATTCCATTGTATCTCTTCGACTCCTCTGCTGTGTGCTGCAGGTCAGGGTGTGGACTGAGAACCGAACCGGAAGGCTAAGAGTCGTTTAGTAAATTTCTCCCTTTTGCCACACACGCACACATACACCCGTGTACGTGTGTAATAGCTCGATTAAGCAAAGTGCTGCACAGAGTTGCTGCAGCCGAAGGATATGGACAACGTGTTGAAAGCTTACGCCGGTGAAGCAAACGGTGAGGAACAACCCAACGAGGAACTGAGATAGAGTGAATTGTTACAAAAACGAACAGAGCAAAACTCGGTGAATGAGAACTCGGAAGGAAGGCACGGGCGACACAGAACGAAGTGAAAATTGCTTTTGGGCCACTTCAAATCGAAAGCTTTTCATCGAAGTTTCCCCATCTCCACCGACAACGATGCCGCTGGAGAGCGATGAGATGTATCGCGGTGGGGTCCGGGTTTGGCAGGATAGACCTGCCTCATTAAGCTACTCAAGTGGGAAATCCTAGCATCCGTAATCCTTGCCTCGGAGCTGGTGCTCCGGTCTACCGGCAGCAGGTTTGCAGTGGAAGATTGCTTTCTTCTAGTGGATTGGAAGCTTTTTCCAAGATTTCTTGGCCAGTGTCTAGTTTAATTGATTTTATCCCCACCTCCAACCTGCAGCTGCAAGTCCTCCCGCCCAAAGTCGTCGTGGTCGTCGTGTCCTGTTGGCCGTAATCTCATCATATCCCTTCAGCAAATATTACCAATTGTAGCAAAAGCCTTGCAGTTGTGTGGCCTGAGCTTCGGTAAACTTACTCGATTATAAGCAATCTCAGCAACTGGTTGGTTGGGGGTTGGGCCTTCCGGATTGCAACATTAGATTTCCCAACGAACCAGCAATCTTGGGAATCCGTCGAACAGGCTTCAAGCGAAGCATTTGTTTTTAAGCTGATTTTGACGGCTGAAGCTGAAGTTGAACGAATTCTGAGAAGTTCTGTGCCCAACTTTTTTTTTTGTGAAGTGCGGTTAATTAAAACTGATACATTATCGACGGATTTCGATTCGAAAATTGATAACGAGTTTATGATCTTAGAATTCACCAGTTTTAATTTGCCCTTCCAGGATGCTCTTCCAAGATTCTCATTAGACTATCTCAAAGCAATCAATTTAAATCCATATTAAAGCACCCGTTTAAAGAGAGATCGGCTAGCTTTAATAGTGCAATTGACCATGCAACTTGTCACCCTTTTGCACCCTCTCTCGCAACTCCCAAAGCCCTCGATGGGTGTATCGTTGGGTTCGTTTGGATTTTATCCCAAGCATCTGAATCCGTTTATCACTGCTCCGACATCTCCTGTAACCTCGCTGTCCTCAGCAAAACTTGCTCCAACTTGCGTCATGAGTGGGTGACCTCCTGGGTGGGCTTACGAAGGTGATACCATAGCGTCGGAATAATGTGACGTTAATTAAGTTTTGCTTGATTAAAAATGTATGTAAATATCGGTTTAATTACTTGTGCTTGTGCATTATTTGCTTCCCCTTTTTGTTCCGGTTCCGGTCATGTCTTCTTGAGGAATGTGGTGCCGTGCCATTAGCTCTTGAAGGGACTATTGAAGACATCTTCACCAGCATTATACTTCTCTTGATTGCACATCAATTTTATTCCAATTAATGCTTTGTGATATCTTCTTGGTATTAATTCTTGTAACTTCTTTTTAAGTTACCTGTTAATGTTATTCAAGAAAACATTTTCCATAATATTTTTTTTTAATCTTAGACACCTTCTCGTTGACATTCAACATAAACTCCTCACTGTCCACCGCATCACACCTAAGGCCTCTCTACCTGGTCCCATCGAGAAATCCCTTGCTGCATCCATCGGCTTTTGTTTATGCAACCGTTGATTTATGTGATTGGTTTTGTGTTGACTGCTGAGCTGAACGATTGCCGAGTGCCGCCGACAGCGTTAAGGGGGGACGGATGGAATGTGCAATCGGCCGAGACCTGATTGGCTTTAATGTTTGATTATTTGCTTGCTACGCTCAAAGGTAAACAAACAAATATTGCTATCAGATCGAGTAATTAAGCGTGTGATTGAGCCAATGTGTGCTGGTGGACGGTCGGTCATTGGTTTGATCAAATGAAGGGTTTTCTTGACGATTTGCCTGTGTTTTTTAATTGGTAATTAGTCGTGTGAATGCAATTATTTTATTAAATGATGAAAATTGTTTCAGTTAATCCGGATTGTAGGTGTTTTTATTTATGAACACAACTCTTGAAGTGTTTCTTCTGACCAGTGGTAACTCTTGAGCATGAGTCCTCTTGAGCCTGAGCAACAAAGTGAGCTATTCTCATCACAATTTAGACAGCTTCAAGTACCGGATATCAGAAAAAACTGTTGATGCTTCTCGACCGAATTTTCGCTTTTCGAAAATCGAAAAAATCTGTCTTACATCAATCTCGCCTACAACACTCATCGAGGAAGGTTAAAAATTCGACAACCAAAAACCTCCCACAGAAAGAGGTCAAAACAACCATACGGTCTGCGAGGTACGGGAAAAAAGGGTTTTCTTGTTTTAATTCACCTATTTGTGGAACAATTTTCTCCGAAGCAAAACAGAAACACACAAAAAAAAAATGTTGATAGAACCTTTCCCGTAGCTTAGACACATTCTAGAGCCACGAGAGACGAGAGCGTAAAAGCGATCAGTTTAATGTCAGCAGAACCGCTGTCCCTGGCGAGCGGTTGGAGTTGGGCATCAAGTGGTTCACAAAATCGGTTTCTATTCGCCACTCACGGTGGCCAGTTTCACGAACGAATCATCATCGCCCGAGGGGAAAGGGGGGTTGCCGAGTGGCAACCAAAGCCCGCATTGTGAATATGAAGAAACTAATATAAATTATTCAATCGTGCTTCTTCTGGTGCCTCCACACAGTGCACAGACACCTTCGCCCGTGCCAGTTTTCGGAGCGAAGAATTGGAAATATGAACACATTTCAATTTCGAAACTCCATTAAAATGTCAATCAAACAAAAAAAAATAAAAGATGAGTCGAGTGAGACGAGCGAGAGCACACGGAGAGACCTGGTTCGATCGCTTCACACCGTTCCAGCTCTTGTTGGAAAGCGTGAATTGAGGGATTGCTCGAGCTCGGGAGGAAGTTTTGTTCGGGCAGGAAAGCAGGCGCAGATGGAATAAATGTACTTATTTATCGGATGGATTCTCCTGCTTGTTTCGGTTTGTGTGTGTGTGTGTGTGTGTTTTGGTTCCTTGTTTCGGTTGACTCAGTTTCCTGGACAATTGTTGGTTAAAAACCCCTTGTAGAAGACTATGCAAAAGTGAGTGAGATGGAGCAGACAAAAATGCAAAAGAAATGCACAGAACTCTTGATGGGTTTTAGGTGTTTTTTGTTTTCGGGGAGCGATTTCCTGATGGATAGAACAGGTTTCTGGTTAATGTTTCTCGCTGACTATATAGACATACGTGTGGCCATCATGAAATGGCAGTTTTCCATCCATCCGGTTGGATGGCATGTGATAATCAGCGACCAACGGCGATGTTGATGAAGGTGAAACAGGTTCAACTCACCAACTCACATTATAAATTTAATGCAGCTCCCTGCATTTGCATACCACCCTCTCCATTCTCCAAGGGTGGTGAAAGTGGACGTTCAAATATTAGAATAAATTAACCTACCCTACGCTGGAACCGTTTCACACCGTCTAATTGCTGCAAATGGATGCGATTGTAAGATAATGTCCGAAGCTAAGGGAAGTGCGTAGCGCAGGACTGAATAATGGACGAAACCGTCACAATATTAGATCACATCTCTAACGCCACTCTGAAATGGAAGGTTTCGGGTAATGGACGTTGATACTTGACCTCTTATTAGTATCTCTTTTTCACTTCACTTCATGGTAGGATAATGTTAATATTCTCACCATTTGATCCCTCAATTTCTTTGAGTCTATTTTAGCGGTTGGAATGTTAAGTGATGAAATACCCGTCCCAACATATCTGACGTTTTGATGCGCCAAGAACGCACCACCGAACCAATAGAGTGCCCTGCCCAGCAACACTAGCCTGATTAAAAGCTAGAGGACACTGAGCGTCACTGTGTACCCGGACGGCGTACGTTGCCGATATCCGTTCCCATGCTGGGCCGGAGGAATGTCAAGCATCTTAATAGAGCTCAAATCGTTTCGCGATGTGGTGCTGGGCCCGGTGCCAAAAAACGTGACACTTGGCAACGAGCACGGTATCGCGCGCCTACACCAACCACCCTGAACCCACCTCCAGTCTATTTACCTTCATTAATTTATTTCAATTAGAAGTCGCAAAAAGCCTCGCTGTGTCCTGCTGTTGTATCCACACGCGCGCGCAAAACGACACAACCGTCCACAACGCTCGATGGCTTGGCTTTGGCGCGAGTTTTGGGAAGGTGGGAATGTCCCGGACGTCAGCGTTTGACAGAACAATGGAACCGGGAAGGGCCAACGAGATAGGTGTGAGTGTGTGTTTGGTAAAAAAAAGGGAAAAATTGAAGCCCTCAAATGAGGTCAATCGTTAGAGGTGGTGTGTGTGTCAAGTTTGTTCACGCTACAACGATTTGACATTTGATCTCGCCCGGTTCGGCTGCAATGTGCTAAACGAGTGTGAGATACAGCAAAAGAATAGATGTTTATCTTAAAATTAGACACGTTCGTTCCGGGATTATAGGCGAGGAGTAAAGAATTGAGGTTATTTTTATAGTATTTTGTAAATATAGAGATATCTAGGTTAAAAAACAAGCTACCTATTTGCGTCTTTTGATTGAACACCTGTCAGATTCACCAGTTTTCCTGCTTCATTGTTTTAGTGCATATCGTCATATGAAGTCGTTATTGTGTGTCAAGTGACAGAAGCTCTAAATTGTTGGGATCTCCAGGTTGTTATGCCTAAAAGTTAGGAGGTATATTGCTAGTTTCTCTCTCACATCCGACAGTGTTTTAATCAGCAATGAGATTGTTTAATTCATGTGGACAGCGTTGGTAGAATAGTTTGGGTTGTGAGCAAGTAGAAGACGCCCTCATTTTAGGCCAGTAAGTGTGTTCTTTTTTACAAGAAATAGACTAAAAATGTTTTTTAAATAGCTCTCTTAGTATCAGTAATTGCAATCTTCGCAATCTGAAATCATAATTGTTGTCCATTTTATGTCTCCCAGCTCAGATATTCAAGAATCATGAGAAGCGGTTGGAATCAAATTCTGTTTGCTCAACCGGAAACATTCAATTGGCACCAATTAAATCCAGCAAAGGTGACCAACTATCATTGAGCAATTTCAAGGTTTCCCAGGATCCAGACTTCAAGGTGACATAAGAAGTCTGTCTGCCCTACGAACGGAGGACACAATCATGGGCAGCAATTAAGGTCATGTACTTTATAATTTGCTCGATAATTGCAACCCTTTTCAATTGTTTCAACTAGATAAGGGAAATCAGACTGATAGTCTCAAATTTGTTATTTCCTGCTAAAGAAACAAGCATTTAAGATCCGGCAAGAGACCGAACAAAACCTGGTTGTGGTCCAAACTTCCTCCACAATTGGCTTAAACCGGGCACCCTTTGGTACTCGTTTTGAACGGGCGAAGTTTCCTTAGGCATACCCATTCCCGGTACAGCTTCTCGCTCCCGGCTTCCACCGTTCCTTCCCTACCGGAGGTTGTCATTTCGTTAAGGTAATAATCACCTCAGGTGGATTAATCACGGGAGAATAAATAAATAAGGGGGCTCAATTTATTAAGTGTCAGTAAGTGGTTCATTAGTGAATGGAATCGAAACGGCATCGTGGCCTGCGGTAGGAGAGAGAAAGAGAGAGACAGGAGCAGAAGGAGAAGTAGTCAAACACTTGGGAAAAGCCACTCGAGGCAACCGATCGCCGGCCGAGGCTGGATTTGGAGGTCGTTGCCGAGCGAGAGGGCTTTTTGCGCAATTGAAGTGGATACGCGCGAGGTTAAGTGGCTGACGATGGGCCGGCCGGCACACACCAACAAAAAAACCTAACCTCAAAAGACACGCGGACTCTCACACACACACGCACACGGAACTGTCTTCAATCGGTGGTGGCTTCAATGCAAATGGGGTACGTTTCTCCAGGTTCCGACGAACGGCGAATGGCGAAAGTAATGAAGAAATTAAAGTTTTCCTTCCGCGCGCCGCTCGGGTCTCATAACGCGAAATATGATTTCGCCGAGCCGAGCGAGAAGGCGTTGCCGTAAATCAATTATGATGAACGGCGCACCGTTGCCGAATTGCAGTACGGCAGGCACACTGAGCACAGACACCAATGCTGGGCCGTCCCGTTGCCCAACGTACCAATAATGATAAATTATGGGACGGTGTGGCTCCCTTGATGTTTGTTATGCTCTCCCCCACTCGCCGATCGGTGGCCGGGTGTTGGACGGAGGAGTGTATGAGCATATGTCCGACCTGTGGAGCGAGCGTGCGGAGGTGCCACAGTTAACGAACTCTGCCGGTGATGATGATCAAGATTACGATCACGATGAAGGTGGCAATGATAATGTTGGTTTTTGTTGCCGGTCTTCGGAAGGTTTGGTTTTCTGTTCGATTTGAAATAGGACAATTTTACGCGCGTGTGTGTGTGTAAGAAGACGCAGAAGGAAATCTAAACAATCGCAAAACGATCGTGAACATGGTTGTGTCGTTTTTTTTTTGCACGCTCGATCGTTTGATATTCTTGTGCAGTTATGGCTAAATGGCAATAACAGGAGGAGAACGTAGTGTCGGATCTAGTTAGTGACAGCGTGCGGGTGCTAATTTTCCTAACGAACCAGTCACCAGTCAAGACGATCACCGTGATCTGTCAGATACAAAAAACAGAGAGAAGAACGATCGATTATGTGGGTTTTGGTTTTGCTCGAATCAGTTGAGTTTATAGCTAGACATGACGTGCTACTTGTTTCTTTTTAATTTATTTCTACTTTCTTACTCATTATTCTCTTATTTTATCCCATTTATTTCTTGTTTTGTATAGTTTATGAATTCTTTCTATAAAGATTTGTTATGATTTCTATCTTTTAAATTTATTTTATATCTCTTTAGTATTCTCTTAGTGTTATTTTATCAATTCTGCTTTGTTATTCTATTTATATATTTTTCTTTTGTTATATCTTAGTTGTTTACCATCTTTATGTGAAGTACTACTCCTGTATTTATTTCTCTGACATTTTCCATTATACTGCATCGTCTTTGAAACATTAAAATAACTCTCCTATTTTTCTACAATAATCTATCTAAAGTTAGACGGTCATCATGATCTAGTCATGATCAAAAGTAAACAGAGATCATTTTATTGCTTTTCTTATTCTACAACGGCTTAGCTCGTTATTGTACTTATCTGTTACTATTTTTATTTTATTTATCACTTATTAACCTACCGAACGTAATTTCTTAGTTTTGATCCACTTATTAGGCTGTTTTGTCACTCTTTTATGTTTTTCGTCTTTCTTCATGTCACTAGCTCGTTCAAAATTTGCTCTTTATTTATATTTGTTTGGAGTTTCTCATCTCCTTCTTTCCTTTATTACGAAATAATCAATAAGTTTTTACTATTTTCCTTCTTTTAAACCATTTAAACTGTTTTACTTGATTTCCTGTAACTTATGCATTTTAAAATAAAAGCCACTTACAATTTTATCAACCCAATGACCTCACCAGACACTCACATTTCGAAGCGTAACGTGTTGAAGAAGACTACATCAATGCACAAAAACAATTCAACCAACGTACTAAAAAAAAAGGATCGCAATTCACCGTACCACTAATAAGGCCTTTAGCAGAGCAAATTATGAAAAATTAATCATCGATAATGTACACACGTTACGTTACGTTACTTATAGTTCGTATCTCTGTATCTCTTCACTCTGTTCGTTCACTCGCCTCACGCGCCTTTGCCTTCTGCTTGTCTGGGTTGTGCCTTTTTGTTTTTGTACTGTGTGCGCCAGCCTACAACTGATTGAAACGTGCACTTTCTTAAATCGACCATTAATTAAACTAATGAACACCGAGAGCGAGAGAGCGCCCGAAAAACGTAATGACGGGCGGGTTTTTTCGCTCTCTTCCTTTTTTTTTGTTGTTGTCTGCAATTAAAAGAATTTTTCCCGCTCGGTAAAACAGCGATCGGTTCCCCTGTGGTTGAACCGATCGATTCCGAAGCTGTGAGGTTGCCAAGAAGAAAAACTGATCGAACCTCAAGCATCCCTTTTGTGTGAAGATGCACATTACAGAACACCGGCCAGCAGCACGAAACGAAAAACAGGGAACTATATAAACTAAGCAACATAAACAAACAGGCAAAGCGCATCGTTTGTTGGTCTCGTTTGCTCGTGCGAGCATCCCGGTGGATGTGTCCAACGCACTTCCGTCTTCTGGTGGTTGAATTTCCCACCATCACAGCTTTCCCCTCGCCTCTGTCTCGTGTGTCTGTCCGCTCCCGGTGACTAATTAAGATAATTAACGATTTAATTCCCCATTAAATGCGATCCAATTAACGATGGATTTATGGCGTTTCGATCGTTATGTGTTTTGGATCGTACCGATCATCTTCTTTCCATCGTGCCGGCGTGCGAGAGAGGATGACGATGAGGTGGGGGGGACTTTTCGGAAGTCCCGGCGGCAGTGGATCACCTATCGGCCGTCCCCCCGCGGTCGTCGCGCTCGTCTGTGTCGTGTGGGTTCGTCGTTTCTGCTCATTACCGGCCAAAAACTAAAATGATGCAGCAATTAGTCAACGGTGGTTTAGTTGTTGACTGTTTCGACTGTTTGTTTTTTGTAGCTTTGTTTGGAAAGTTTTTGGTAGTGTAGTTCCTGCCCGTGTAAGGGTGTGCATCGATGATGATGATGATGTTTCGTCCATTTAACAACGCTGTGACGCTACGATTAGGAGTTTTGTTTCATTTTTCGGGAAGTGAACAACTAATTAAGGATAGGTATACGTCGGTGTATGAGGTTTGGCGATACCACCAGAGTTTAATTGGGTGGTCCTCCACAGTCCGGCAAGCCCCCGAGGTCAGTCATCACAACGTGTGTCCCCGGGGGTCGGTTAATTGGAAGAATGAATAATGTCACTAGCTGCTCTTAATCGGTTCTCGGTATTGAAGGTTCTGTATGGACAAGTTTTACGGCAAATTGTTTCCTCTAGAATCAAGAACTCAGAAATCCTAGTTTAGCTCACAAAATCCGCAAATTGTTGAATGCAATCGACGGGAAATGCTTCTCTTTCGATACTTCAACCCTGCTCGAACTTTTGGAGCACCGTATAATGGCCATCGAAACACATAGAGCGCTCCGGTGTTAATGCCGAACAATTGCTTCATACAGCTGCTTGACGTCATTGAGCATTACTAACGGCTAACCTGCCAGGATTGCTTTCCGCAGCAGCAACACACAGAAAAAAAGAACACATCCCGGAAGAAACATTCATCGACATCCATCATTCTGATTGAGTGGATTTATTACATGCATGGCGTAGAGGGCTTCCTACCTTCAATTTCCTGCCAGCATTGTTCACTTACTCTCGCTTCTTCTTTTTTTCGCTCTCCACACGTTAGACCTCTTATCGCGCAATCGAGCAATCCTCGAGGATATCGCGATTCTACCTCCACTAAATGTATGAAAATTTCATTTCCCTAGTCGCCCTTTTTCGATTTCTGGTCTCTCGACTCTCTGAAGTCTACCAGCCGGTTTTGTAGACGAGAAGTTCAACAGGAGTTTTCGCATTCTTCCTGCTTCAAGTCCAATTTCAATCGCATTCGCTTGTCCAGAATCGGCTCGACGTGGGCTCGCTTAGCTGATATGTGGTTCAGGGAAGGGCGGAGTAGGGAGCGAGTTTTCGTTCCAACCCGACACATTCGGGGAGAAAATTGGAAAATCAAAATTCTATTATCCGCATCTCTTGGTTTCAGTTTTGGGCGTTCGATTCTCGGACGATCCCAGGATTATGGGAACGAGCTGTGAAGTTGAAGATTTGATTGCTGTAAATTGTTTGTAGAGAAATATTTTTATGATAATTGTTAAGAGTTAAACAGTATTTACATGAGTAAGTTAACGAGAATCCTGGAGCCTTGATAAACTGATGTATCCTTGGTCCTTGAATCTATCTACGCCTTCCATGCTTTTGCACGTGGGCTAATTATCTCCACAAAACCGGGGACAGTTATACTTTGCAAATGATGTTTCCTCCCGATCTCTTACCCTTTTCCCACCTCTCTCCCTCCCCCTCAGTAAAGAAAGAAGGGCTGGCGGTTCCCTTGCCAGCAAGCGTTAGCAAGCGAACGTACATTTTTAATGTCCCGCTAATTAGGAACATTATTAATTAATTCATTGATATTCAGTACATGCGTTTAATGAAGAAGTTTTGCTTCGGATGGACGCGAACCACCCCGAACCACCGTGCCGTACCTATGCACGCACTCACAAACAGCCACACAAAAGCCGGTTGTCTTTCGCTGACGAATGGCAGCCACGGCATCTCACGGCATGCGGTTTTTCCCTTTGCAGAAATGGTGGTGTTGTCCCGCAGGGTTTCGTTGCAGCGCGCCGATGCACCCACCGTACGCTGCATTGCGGTGCATCCCACCGGAGCAATGTGCGATCGACACGGACGGGCGAAATGAAAAGTGATCCGGCTGAAGCGAAATGATGGAAGCACGGCTCGCTGCGAAAACAAAAGGCACCGAGCAGATCCAAGCAGATGAACGATATTGGCTGTTACAGAGAGAGAGAAAAAAAAACTGCATCCACACACACACACAAGCTCCCTGTTGCGAGACAAGGAACGGCACGGTGTCAAGGGCATTTTGCACACCAACTCCCTGCTCTTTCTCGATTCTCCCCGTTTCCCGAGCAGCGAGCAAGCAAATGGCAGCTTGTTACGAGCAAATGAAGACGCGCCCCCGGGGGCCAACCTGCAAAAGGCGGCCGCGAATTATTAATGAACTTATCATTCTTGTTTTCAATTAAACACGGATTCCACCATCTGCTGCTGCGTCTCTCGGCCTTTTTTCTTCCCTTTAGATGGCCTCTCTTTCTCTCGCTTGGGTACAGGTGAACGCGTTTTGCACAAATTGCATTGCCAGTGCATCGATGATGGAGAGCAGCTTTGATGCAACAACTGGCTGGGTGGGGAGGATTGAGTGTTGAAGTATTTGTTGCTCGGCTTTTTTGTTTGTGTTACGTGCGCGCTTCTTTTGGTCTTGAATCTGATGGCTGAGCTAATCAATCAATCGAGGTTGGTCTGATTGGAGAAGATGGATAGGATTTTGGAAATGGTGTTGAGAGTTGCTTGAGTATGCGAAGGAAAGCTAAGTGAAAGGTAAACAGATTGTTCAGCAGAGTAAAGTGAGCTGTTTGTACAGTATTGCTAGGTTTTCTCCTTACTAGAAGTACGTTACTAGAAGAAGTCCTGATATTCGCTGTAGTGCGCCGACGAGATGTGTCGAGATGGCCGCATCAATCCTATGTTGAAAAGCCTTTTCGATCTGGGTTGTCTGGTACCATTCTTATGACATGTTCAGTCTTCTGGAGGCTAAGACGAATTCGTCTGTTTTAGCTAAATTCCATGTCCTGAGGAGTGTCTTGAGTACCCTCAGTAGTGACGCGGGTCTTCAAACGTCAGGACTGACAATCCAGCTTCGGATTAAAATCAAGTCATAGAATCCTAGAAATAGTAGACCAAGACCTACTGAGATTGTAGTGTCAAAGAAGAAGAAGAAGTGACTCTTGAGCTTGACGTCAGCACTTTTGTGCATATCTCAACATCTATGTATTTGAGATATAATGACTTCGATCTCCGGAAAGCTGAAGTTGTGAAGGACTTGAAAGAACCCAAAAATCTTCATTACCCCGTCGATCGGTGTTTGTTTTTTGGCGATCGTCTAGTTTATCTTCAACCTGAAGTTTTGTAAGACGGCAGAACTCACTATCCGGTGTAGTGAAGTCAAGTAAACCGGAAACGGCAGACAAAGACAGCTCGAAGTTGAAGAGTCACAAAACAATAGGAAGACGAAGAAGAAAAAGGTGTTTTGTGGGGCCTTCTTGATCCTTTGGTAAGCTTCTGCGACATGAGAGGACCACAAACCAATGTCCAACAGATCAAGCGCCCAAGGTCTCCGTAACTTCTACCTGGAAGTCTCAGCTGTCCCAGGTGAAATGTAGCGCTAAGTTTCAGCACTAGGAAAATGCTAAGAATTTTGAGATGTTAGATGTCCATCGCTTCGAAAATCCCGAATTCGCAAGGTCTTATTATTATTAGGAATCTTCTGTAATGCAACACTTAGAACATTTACACAGAATTACTACCAAGACTACTTACAGCTTCGTTTTTTTCTTGACCTCTACGATAGTTCGATAATGATGGTCCTTATTTCCTACCGAGGAAGATACGAAGCAGGTCATCTCCTTTTTTTTTTGGGAGGAACGATAAGATGGCGGTAGGATGTCCTCACGCCACTAATTAGCCTTCGTCGCTAGCAAACGCTGACAACTTACGCCGATGCACGGCCGAACCGGTGTAGAGTTTCTCGTTTCTCCCAGCTTCGGGCCAAAATGAAACAATTGCTCTAATTATTTCCCATCATCACCAGGGTTCCGTCGCATCTTTCCGCAACTCTGCTGCCCAGCTAGTACAGCGTTTTACGATGCATCCAGAGGAAGAAATTGGCCAGCAAGGGATCCGAAAGATCCTGTGGAAATCGTTCACTAATTGAGAGAATCCTTGCCGTGCCGTGATTGTGTGTACTTGCTTGCCATGCTCTTTCGATTCGCGTCGATGCCAAACGGTGCCCGCACACCGTTCAAATTTCATATCTTGCATCGGTGTCCTCACGATAAGCGTATGAGAGCATGGGAGCCGAGAGAGCGACGAAAAAAAAATCTCCTCCAGTTGCGTTCCAGTTTTTCCCGCGCCATTCTCGTCCGCAGAACGGCCACGATCTAAGGGGAACGGGTTTCCCGTGCATGCGAGCTTCCCCTATCTACCCCACCACACATCTATCCCGTCTTTCCGGTGGCGTTGACGGTGGCTCACTAATTGGCTTCATTTATTAGACTTCTTGTTCTGTGCGAGACATCGATAAGAACGCAACGCGGTGGCAGGTACGGTTCGGTTGGGGTGTTGGCTGGTGGTGTCGCGTTTCCATGCATGATCGCCCACTCGTCGCTCGCCACCTCCAGACCTCTCCTCAAACCACAGATGCGGGTGTGTGAGTGTGTGTGTGTGTGTGTGTGTGCGATGCGATGAATTGTGTTTTGGATTGAGCGAAAACTTACCTCTGCCCGTGAACGTAACGCTCACACACAGCCGCTCACATGTGCCGAGCCCGGGAGAATAGAGGGCGCACATGAGCAATTACATGAGCGCGTCCTCGCTTCCCATCGTCCCGGTACCCTCTCTCAAGGGCTTAAGGCTTTAATTAATTAATTGATTGAATCGAAGCCGCAACGCTGTTCCTGCCCTGGGCCAGCACCAACAGCAGCAGCCGTTGTTTGTTGCGCTTTCCTCGTTTTGTGTGCACGCCCGTCATGATATGCATCCACTTCTCATCACCCAATGCACCCCAGTTGGCGGGTAATGTCAGGGTGCCTTTTCTCCTGCTCGAATTGGCCGATTGCTCGATTTAGTTACAGCGAGGGTTGTACATTACGTATGATGAACTAGCATATAACGCTTTATAGGGTTTTATTATTATGATATTTTATGCTTTTATTCATAGGACTCTTGTATCATTCCCAAGCTTGCATATTTTTCTTTTTATTTTATTAATCTCTGTGAGTTTATGATCTTTTACGTGACTTCTATGCTTTTTCGCTGTTTTATATGTTTCGCAAGGCTTTAAAATGAAGTTTCCTTGATTTATTTTAGAAGTGTTTTATTATATATTATGTTCCTATGTTTTACATTATCTGCTGTACGATTTTCTTTTTCTCTTTAACCCTTTTTATGATGAAAGATTTCTTATACTGTTGATATCATTTCAACGCTTTTGATTTTTGAAAAGCTGTTGTCTATTCTCCTTCATTTTGTAAACTTAAATAAGGTTTACGTCTTTTTTATTAATGTATCAATAATTTGAAGTTTTTTTGTTTCTAATTGTATTTATTTTCGTCTTTACATTGTGTTCTGAACTATTTACATGTTGTATAATGTCACTTTCAAGAGTTCTATTTCAGTTAAATGGTATTACATGTTCTAGTCTTATTTATTTCATCCTTATGTTTTTAGATTGATGGTGTTTTATTAAATTTTATAAGGTTTCTATGTTTCTTCTTTGCTCTTATATTTTTTGTATGCTTGAGATTCCGGTTTTTTTAATGTTTCGTTTTATATTCATTTTTTTAACTTTATTTCTCCTTTATTTTGCGACCGCATCTATTTACTTTGCGTTGTTGTACAATTTCTACAATTTGCGTTGTTGTACAATTTCCCCCCCGCTCACTCTTGTACGAGTGGTAGTGGTATTGAATGTTCTTTTAATGATATAAGTAAATTTAAAGGCACAAAACAGATTATCTCCGACACACCCTTAGTAATCCTCGCAACAAAGAAAAACCCTTACCTGCTGACGATGAAGTCTAATTAACCTAAATCTAGCCACACCACCACTACCACTCGTCCCTTCCTCTCTTCACCCTTCCCCTTCCCGCTCGCTCCTGCCCCCTTCCCCCACCAACCACCACCGAAAAATGAGTCCGGAAATAATCAAATGACGCTGCCGCTGCGGGTTGAAGCAACGATGGGCGCACTGATGGTGGTGTCGCCTGCAGGCAGACTCGCACTCGGCTCGGCAGTCATCCGGCCCCCGTTGTGTGATGTCCTTTTTCCTGCCAACTCGCGAACACTGCCATCGGATGGTTTTGCATCCCCGGCCACAAAAGGTAGCATTTAATAGCCTCTTTCTGCTTGTTCCTGCTTCCCCGAGGACGAACGACGACGACGACGTCACCGAATCGTCGTCATTCGGCGTAATTGAGTGTAGTGGCGTGGGTGAGCCCTTTTGTTCGTTCGTTTGCGTTCTTCTTCTGGGTGAGCGTTGGTTTTTTTTTTGTTTGCATGCTCCCTGCACCCAACACCATCTCCATTTCATCATCTTTACAGGCCCATGTTTACCTCTTTCGTTTTCTGCGCTCATCTATTTCAACTCCGGTTTTTTTCTTCTCTCTCTACGCTTTGTCTCTTCCAGATTATGCGATATTATCAGCGTAATTAAGGATATAATTAACTTAAAAGGATAATACACATCCACAGTCAAGGTAAGTCCTTTCTTTTGATGATTTCTCGCTCTCGCTTTTTTTCTTGCGTTTCGCTTTTCGTTGCTCGTTGTGTCGGGGTGGGTTTTTTTTTTCTCTACCAGGTTTTCCATTAATTATGGCACAGTATTGGGATGGGACAGAACGCAAGTGCCAATTGAAATTTTTTGCCATCCCACACACACACACACACATAGCAACCCTTGCAGGCTGTCCTTGTAAAAATGCTGGTAAATGTTCTTTGCTTCTCCCAAACGTTCGGGGTTCCTGCGTGGGATTCTAAGACAGCCAAAAGAGAAGACTGTACCAAGGACAAAACAAACCCGTCGATCAAAAATTACTTGGGAAACTCTTGCTTTTTCCCTCTAGCTCGCTTCTTCTCGCCCAGCAAAAGGAGATCTGGTCCCTCAGCCAAAGGATTGGCCTTCTTGGCCTTGTGCGGACGGGGCTGTTGTGAGCTTGTGCTGTTCGGCTTCGGTCCGCTTATCTGGCGCTTGTATCGTTCTTAATTTGAATAAATTAATTAGGATTATACCTTCGCGTCCTTTCTGAAGGACGAAGGTAAGCACCGGGGGCAGTCTCGAACCGTGCTTTGGCGTTACGCCGACCGGGGAGAAAGGATTTCAAAAAGGGGTCGTCGGATGGTGGAAAATTGCTGCAAAAATTCATTCTCTAATTTGACCACCCGCTTTCCTTTTTTTTACCCCCGCAGACATCTTTTACTGAAGAAGGAGAAGGTTCTTTTACTGGCAAAAAAAAACAATTGAGTCCACTGACCGCGTTTTCCGGGTCTTGCGGATTAGAATAATGGGCCCGGGTGTGGAGTTCGTGGGGTGTGTGGGTCTCTGATGAACAGGGTGTATCATAAGGCAGTTATATATTTCCTTTTTGGGGGAACTAACTGTACGAGTGTGTGTCTTATTTTTGTCATCTATGGGGACGCAAGAAAGGAGTTCCTTAATTTCTTGTTCGTGCCGTAGAAAAATGAATTGACAAGGGCGTATGAAGGCCGGAAAAAGCGTCGAAACTCTGCCAAAAGATTACACCAAGATGGATCTCATTCTTTAAAAAACAAAATCGGGAAGAAAACCCTAGCTGTTCGATGTTGGTAGGTACCTTTGGAAGGTCTCCCACAGACACAGAGAGAACGAGAGTGGCGGTGCCCAGTTGATTACAATTTTAATTGGATTGTGTGCCTTTCGGTAGTGTTCTGCAGAAGTAAGGTGCGGGAAAAAGAAAAACCAGCCAGGCCCGCCAGAAACACGAAGAACAGAACATTAAACGCATCCTTTTTTGTTCCTCGTTTTTCCCAAAGCCCAACTTTATACGATGTTGAAAGAAGCAGGACAATAGATGACGAAAGATAGAGACGATTGTGTTACTGCTGCTTCCTTACGACTTACGATTAACCTTTCGGGGTCAACCTCACAAGCGATTCTGTGCTATTTGCGTGTGTGTGTATGTGTGTCTATTCCGAACATTGCGCCAACTAGGGGTGTCGTTTTGGACTCACCCTTAGCGAGGACTCACGCTCAGCCGCAAAAAAACAACCCCTTTTTTGCCAAACAATCATTCGCTTACTTTTTGCTGCTGGATTTTTCCTCCCCGGGGGCAATAGTTTTTCCTCTTGGCTAACTTCCCCTTTTCTGCCCGTGTGTGTGTGTGTGTGTGTAATCTTCGCATAGGGGAAATATTTTGACACAATAATCCGCTGATTTATGTTGCTTTGCGGTGCGGTCCATCCGGCTGTGCCGTTATCGGAAAAGGCATTCTTGATATCGAGCGTAAAATGATGCAATTATTCAAAGCAGGGTGAGACGGTGGTTGTTGCTTTGGGTGGTTGTGTGGTGCTTCTTTTGGGGGAGGGGGGAGTATTGTGAATTTCTCTTATCGGTTTTGATAAATTGCTTTCAAATTGTTTCCAACAGCGTGATTGGTGTGCTGTGATGATGGTAGTTTTATTTTCGAACCGAATGGTTTATGTGAGCAGACAATAATATTACTTAAATCGGTTAAGCTGATACAGAGCTAGAGAAGATAGGAAGACAAATGGTGGAATTTTCAAAATTTGGATACGCTACAACTTATCTATTTAATAAAACAGACTAACTTTAAAGATTTTACATACATGGACGTGTGTCCTAACGATTCACCAAGATATGTATACATCGTGTTTTCTATTATAATATTACATTTTTATCAGAAGATAAGGAGGAGTCGTGAAGAAATTAGTCTTAGAACTTCATTCGAAGGTTAGTTGATTTGAAGAATTAAAAGCTTGTGCAAAAACCTTGGAAATCTTGATGGTTGGTCCTTCCAGATAAGAAACAAGAATTAAGGAGACTGATAACGTTCACCTAGGAGTAACTAAGGTCCCGTTTAATACTGTTAAAATCTACGAGGAGACCAAGAATTAATTGTCAGAAAGATTCATCGTTGTGAGATTTTGATCCAGAGATCAGAGCACTCGTCTAAACGAAACAACATATCTAGAATTCGCCCTCAGAACTCGTCGTCTATGTCTGAGACCTGGTATATACGGTTTCCACACGGCAGGACCGGGGTTCGAATCCCGTCCGGACCGCCTGCCCGTACACAGGAGTGGCTATATAGCTGCGGATAAAATCAAGTCTTAGAATGCTAGAATCCTATTGAAGTTGTAGAGCCAGAGAAGTAGAACAAGATGTCTGAGACGAAGTTGTTCAATTGAACATCTAGAGAATCCCAACTGACTTCATCTATGGCCAATACATTTGTTTCTGGACTAAGTTCTTTCCAAGGACCTCATCCAATCGCTCATATCCAACAATTTGAAGCGCTAATGAGCGCTAAGTCAATTTTTGAGTAGAAAGTTTCTTGAACTATAGCTTCAATCAGCGTTGACTTCATACAGTAATCTGTTGTAGATTTAAAGACATCGTTGTGTAAAGTTAGACAACTTTATAATGCCTCTTTCACTCATTTCGAGTTCTCAAAACTCTATTTATTAATATCTTTTCCCACCATTCTTTAAGCTCACTTTAAGCTGTTGAACCTTACCGATTTTATGCAATTTATTCCCCTTTCCGATAACGAGTGTCAATTATATGCTGAAGTTTTCCACCGTCCTGCTGTAACGAACTGCTTGGCTGTGTGTGTGTGTGTATGTATGCATATAAACGCATGCGTTTTGGTGTAGGTTAAATGAATCGGAGAAATTTAATTACCAACTGCCCCTGCCATCATCATCACCAACACCGCCCAACAGCCAGAGATATCTTTCCGACGTCTGTGTAATCGAAAATGGGAGAAGAATCACTGTTTGCTGCTGCTGCTGCTGCTGCTGCTGCTGCTGCTGTTGCCTCATCTACTGCCACCTTCACCGCTGTGCGATTCGATTTGCATCACCATCTTCTCAGCTGCTGTTTGTCATAAATCCTGCCATTATTATTACATTTATTGGATTACACTTGTTTCAATTATTCATCCCCGCACAGTAGCATCAGCAGCCGCAGCAGCAGTGGCAGCTCGCGACGCTGTTGGCAGAAGGATGGACCGGGGCTCGGCGGGAAATGAACCAATTTAATTAGATGCAGGGTATTTTTCATAATTAAATTCCATTGATTGATGTTGCCAGAGTGCGGTGAGGAGAACCATTACACTCGCATCTCAGGTTTGCCAGGAGAGAGAAGGAGGGAGGGAAGACGAGAAAGGGAAATACAATAAGGAAAATAGCATCAGCAACCCCATGAAACAGCGACGATGCTCAATCTATCTACCAACGATTGTTGTGGAAGGTACGAGAAGAATGTTTCCGTTCCTTGGAGCTCAATATTGTACGCCTAATCGAGACAATATGATTGCAAATTTCAGTCCAAGATGTGGTAAAATTGTTTCCAACAGTTGTAAGCGATATCGAAATGTCATCTAAATTGAATCTCCAAGAGTTTTTGTAGTATCTTAGCTAGTTATATTTGCTCGCCTCCTTCATCGTGCTCATTGTGCAATCAACACTGTCCACGCAAGTGACTGATTGCATGCCCAAAATCAATTAAATCTCATTCATCACCAAAACTACCGCCCCCTCCTGTAATCGGCTGCCGGACCAGGACATCGATTGTCTCACCTTGCGCCGAACGTTTGTTATCTGCCCATTGTATGCGACAGCTGCGGTACGCCCTTACGTGTGCACGTGCTTGAGCAATGATTTATGCTACCTCATCGTCCTCAAGAAACGTTACGTTGATTACGACATCATCTCATCCTTCGGCGCGCGCGAATTAACAACAGTGTGTATTCCCAATGCTAGGACAGCTCTGGTCAGCAGCTAACGTTTGGGAAGCGTGTTGGGTTGGGAAGTTGGGATGTGACCGTCGGACACGTGGATCCGCGCTTCCCAATGCTTGCTTACGAAATTCGGAGGACCCATCGCTTTCGGCCGCAACAATTTGGCCGGTCCATGCCTAATTAATGAGTCGTAATTTGTAGTTTGCGTTCTCCAAAACCCTGGGCCGATGATTTATTAATGAAGATGAAATTCTTCACCCAGCCCGGTGTTGGCGAGAACCGGCGTCTCTCAAGGGTGTGTGTGTGTGGATCTAGACTTAGCCTGAGTATGGATAGTTTAAACGGGCAATCAGTAAAGCACCGAAGCAACGAAGGTTCTTGGATGTGTGCGCATCAAGGACACCTTCTGCTGTTTCTCAACCTAGAGTTGGAGAGTAGAAATTATAGGCAATAAGGATACTTCAACACGCGAACAAATGCTGCAACAATGGAGTTCCGTCAGGCCTTGAGGACTTCGTTTATTTAGTGAGTTTAGTTGAAGACAATCAAGATATTGAATGTCCATAACTTTTAATATAATTTTTATACCTCTAAATCTTGGTGTTATTCAGACGCCAAAAGAGAACCTCCTCCAAGAGTCTCGCGTGCTCTCACATTATCCCCAAAAACTAATCGCAACTCAGCCACAATGACCGGTTCGTGCACGGGGGAGCGGGGCATCGGATTTATAATTAATCGGAATATTAACGCGACCGTCTAATGGTATGATAATCTCTTTTTGATTATTATATTACGTGCAAAGAAATAAACGTGCCACCCAGAGCACGAGCAGGCGAATGAAAGAAACCGAGGGCGAAAATCTATCGCATGGCAATTCGGTCCTTTCTTGCCCATTTTGCTGTCTGCTGCGAGTCTGCTGTAAGGCGCACTACCGACAGACATTCATCTTTTTTGTGTGGCGGACCAAATTTCGTCCCCATTTTCTTCTTCTTCTGCATTAGCCTCTTTCTTACTCTCCTGGTATGGTTTTAGTGTTGATTTGTTCGAAGAAGTGGGCACCACTGTTTAATGTATTTTTGTGTTAAACATAACTCTATTTCCTTTTGTGATTGCTTGTTGGTTGCCCTCACACACAGGCGGTGATGGTGATGGGTGAGCGAATTAACCACACCAAACCAAGAGTTACCGTCTAGCGAACTAGCATTATAAATCACTTAAGCGCCTTTACGTGAGCAGAAACAATTTCTCGCCCTGCATGACCGTCAAAGAAAGGAAGGCAAACAGCGAAAGTTCGCAGTTCAACCGGGTGCCGTTAGCCGTTATTATTCAAATCGGTGCGATATGCTTATCAGCGGTATGATTATCACCACCATCATTAGTGGACGAGGTGATGCCTTTTGTTTCTATATTATTCGAATTAATCATATTCCTCATCGAGCGTCACCCATCATCGTCAGGTCTTTAGTATGGTTCCAATGCCTCTTAAATATGTTTCTTCTGGGAACTCTCCAATATCTTGAAGCAATCGCTTTAGTTTACTACTTTATAGTTGCTCAACAAAACCACCTGTCCTTACATTTTCCAACAATAAAATATTCTCACCCCTTTTGAACGAGAATTAACATCACAAACAGACACTTCCCACAATCAGGTACATGGAAAATGCGATTCAAAACCGCCACCACCGCAAACATTTCGAACAAAAAACATCAGCTCGGTGTGTGCTTAAGAACTAGTGTCTTCTCCTCACCAGTGTCCAACAGCAGCTGTCAAATTTCTCAACGCAAGCACATCCGTCAGACATTATAGACGGTCCAGTTTTCTTCGCTGTCCCTAAGTTGTCGAGAGGAAAAATCTTACATTTGCAAGCGTTGTGGTTTGCTCGTGAAGACCACATTTTCTGCTCCGAAGATAGGTGTCGCAAGTACTGGAGGTGCGAATGTACACGAAGAGACTGAGTAAAAAATAAACACTCTAATCCCTGTATCGAGGAATGCAATTGAAAGAAGGTATTATGCAGCGAATTATTGCTGCATCGCTGCGTTTTTACTGTTGGGAAAACGTAAACATGTTTATTTTCCCAGATTTGTTTCTTCTGGAGGAAGAAATGATGTTTAAATTTCTTTTTCCATTATTTAACATGACAAATTTTATAGCAAAATAATTAAAGTAAATATTTAAAGTACCACATTCTTCTCGTTTTAGGAATTTTAAGGTTTAGCCGTATTTTGTGGGTATTTATCCAAACTATCCATGTACACACAGAAGAAAAAAGGAAACTCACCCCAGCAAGCCATTTCTATTTTCTTTTTTCACGCCTTACCTGGCGCCTCCATTTCGGTTCGCGCGATCTGTTGTGGTCGCCCTTTTCTCCATATTCGACCCTATCGTCGACCTTTCTATTTGTTTGGTTTCCACCGGTACGCGTGCATGTGTGTGTGTGTACGTGTGGAATGAATTCAATTTAATATACGCTAACAGGTAATCAATCATCTCCAGGGCGTTTCAATGCAAGGGAATGTTAGTGAAATTAAATTTGGCAAAAGCTGAGTTTTCGTCACAAAAACCGTCGAGAGACCTTCATCGATTCGAGCAGGGGCGATTTTTCGTTTCATTTTCGTTTGTAGTTTTCCTCTTTGGAAAAGGATCGATTGAAGTTTTCATTTCGTAGTGTCGCTTTTTCATGTTAAATTTCCTATTTTTCTTGCTTTGTATTTTACTTCATTATTTTTATGTTGATTTCACTATTACTTC
The DNA here is from genome assembly GCA_002091835.1 of Anopheles maculatus. Taxonomy (NCBI): domain Eukaryota; kingdom Metazoa; phylum Arthropoda; class Insecta; order Diptera; family Culicidae; genus Anopheles; species Anopheles maculatus. Next base: position 46,157 of record KZ062033.1, on the reverse strand, counting down.
ATCTCCTTTTCTATTCTATTATATTTAATTTAGCTTCATATTCTATTTTCTTGTAAAATACTCAATTTTATTCGTTAAAATCGAATCTTTTGCCTCCATTTTTCCCAATTCTCAAGTGCTTCTGTACGAGGTGTTGCAAGTTGCAGGCTGCAACCTTTCGCGTTGCAATCAAACACCGTTCGCAGTCCTTTCTTCCACTGCACGTCCCACAAACGTCCACCAGTGCCGCGTGCCAGCCATATTATTGCGCTCTGCCGGCGCATGGCAGTCGAATGTTGAAGTACGCGCCTCGGCACCACCTTATCGTCATCGGCGATATAATTTCCGGTAATACGAACATAATTTCATTCCTCTCCCGCCAACGCGCCTCTGTGTGTGTGTGTTCTACTAGTCCACAAACACACACAAACGAACGCCTTCCCTAGTACACAACTTTATCGTCCTCGAAAAAGGCATACTTGAGAGCGCGTGCGGCCATGATTCGTTCGGAAAATAAATGTGTATCGTCTTTGGACCACCGTGCCAGACGGGGTTTTTCCCAAAGCCTTCCAAAACACCGCTTGATTGAACTGGTTTTTCCCTACC
>KZ062033.1:0-42258 GCA_002091835.1 Anopheles maculatus | reverse complement strand
AAAGGGAAATACAATAAGGAAAATAGCAGCAGCAACCCCATGAAACAGCGACGATGCTCAATCTATCTTCCAACGATTGTTGTGGAAGGTACGAGAAGAATGTTTCCGTTCCTTGGAGCTCAATATTGTACGCCTAATCGAGACAATATGATTGCAAATTTCAGTCCAAGATGTGGTAAAATTGTTTCCAACAGTTGTAAGCGTTATCGAAATGTCATCTAAATTGAATCTCCAAGAGTTTTTGTAGTATCTTAGCTAGTTATATTTGCTTGCCTCCTTCATCGAGCTCATTGTGCAATCAACACTGTCCACGCAAGTGACTGATTGCATGCCCAAAATCAATTAAATCTCATTCATCACCAAAACTACCTCCCCCTCCTGTAATCGGCTGCCGGACCAGGACATCGATTGTCTCACCTTGTGCCGAACGTGGCCAACGTTTGTTATCTGCCCATTGTATGCGACAGCTGCGATACGCCCTTACGTGTGCACGTGCTTGAGCAATGATTTATGCTACCTCATCGTCCTCAAGAAACGTTACGTTGATTACGACATCATCTCATCCTTCGGCGCGCGCGAATTAACAACAGTGTGTATTCCCAATGCTAGGACAGCTCTGGTCAGCAGCTAACGTTTGGGAAGCGTGTTGGGTTGGGAAGTTGGGATGTGACCGTCGGACACGTGGATCCGCGCTTCCCAATGCTTGCTTACGAAATTCGGAGGACCCATCGCTTTCGGCCGCAACAATTTGGCCGGTCCATGCCTAATTAATGAGTCGTAATTTGTAGTTTGCGTTCTCCAAAACCCTGGGCCGATGATTTATTAATGAAGATGAAATTCTTCACCCAGCCCGGTGTTGGCGAGAACCGGCGTCTCTCAAGGGTGTGTGTGTGTGGATCTAGACTTAGCCTGAGTATGGATAGTTTAAACGGGCAATCAGTAAAGCACCGAAGCAACGAAGGTTCTTGGATGTGTGCGCATCAAGGACACCTTCTGCTGTTTCTCAACCTAGAGTTGGAGAGTAGAAATTATAGGCAATAAGGATACTTCAACACGCGAACAAATGCTGCAACAATGGAGTTCCGTCAGGCCTTGAGGACTTCGTTTATTTAGTGAGTTTAGTTGAAGACAATCAAGATATTGAATGTCCATAACTTTTAATATAATTTTTATACCTCTAAATCTTGGTGTTATTCAGACACCAAAAGAGAACCTCCTCCAAGAGTCTCGCGTGCTCTCACATTATCCCCAAAAACTAATCGCAACTCAGCCACAATGACCGGTTCGTGCACGGGGGAGCGGGGCATCGGATTTATAATTAATCGGAATATTAACGCGACCGTCTAATGGTATGATAATCTCTTTTTGATTATTATATTACGTGCAAAGAAATAAACGTGCCACCCAGAGCACGAGCAGGCGAATGAAAGAAACCGAGGGCGAAAATCTATCGCATGGCAATTCGGTCCTTTCTTGCCCATTTTGCTGTCTGCTGCGAGTCTGCTGTAAGGCGCACTACCGACAGACATTCATCTTTTTTTCGTGGCGGACCAAATTCCGTCCCCATTTTCTTCTTCTTCTGCATTAGCCTCTTTCTTACTCTCCTGGTATGGTTTTAGTGTTGATTTGTTCGAAGAAGTGGGCACCACTGTTTAATGTATTTTTGTGTTAAACATAACTCTATTTCCTTTTGTGATTGCTTGTTGGTTGCCCTCACACACAGGCGGTGATGGTGATGGGTGAGCGAATTAACCACACCAAACCAAGAGTTACCGTCTAGCGAACTAGCATTATAAATCACTTAAGCGCCTTTACGTGAGCAGAAACAATTTCTCGCCCTGCATGACCGTCAAAGAAAGGAAGGCAAACAGCGAAAGTTCGCAGTTCAACCGGGTGCCGTTAGCCGTTATTATTCAAATCGGTGCGATATGCTTATCAGCGGTATGATTATCACCACCATCATTAGTGGACGAGGTGATGCCTTTTGTTTCTATATTATTCGAATTAATCATATTCCTCATCGAGCGTCACCCATCATCGTCAGGTCTTTAGTATGGTTCCAATGCCTCTTAAATATGTTTCTTCTGGGAACTCTCCAATATCTTGAAGCAATCGCTTAAGTTTCCTACTTTATAGTTGCTCAGCAAAACCACCTGTCCCTGCATTTTCCAACAATAAAATATTCTCACCCCTTTTGAACGAGAATTAACATCACAAACAGACACTTCCCACAATCAGGTACATGGAAAATGCGATTCAAAACCGCCACCACCGCAAACATTTCGAACAAAAAACGTCAGCTCGGTGTGTGCACTGCGGCACGTCCTGCTTAAGAACTAGTGTCTTCGCTCACCAGTGTCCAACAGCAGCTGTCAAATTTCTCAACGCAAGCACATCCGTCAGACATTATAGGGTCCAGTTTTCTTCGCTGTCCCTAAGTTGTCGAGAGGAAAAATCTTACATTTGCAAGCGTTGTGGGTTGCTCGTGAAGACCACATTTTCTGCTCCGAAGACTTGGTGTCGCAAGTACTGGAGGTGCGAATGTACACGAAGAGACTGAGTAAAAAATAAACACTCTAATCCCTGTATCGAGGAATGCAATTGAAAGAAGGTATTATGCAGCGAATTATTGCTGCATCGCTGCGTTTTTACTGTTGGGAAAACGTAAACATGTTTATTTTCCCAGATTTGTTTCTTCTGGAGGAAGAAATGATGTTTAAATTTCTTTTTACATTATTTAACTTGACAAGTTTTATAGCAAAATAATTAAAGTAAATATTTAAAGTACCACATTCTTCTCGTTTTAGGAATTTTAATGTATTAGCTTTATTTTGTGGGTATTTATCCAAACTATCCGTGTTAGTATGAAGGTTAGCACACACAGAAGAAAAAAGGAAACTCACCCCAGCAAGCCATTTTATATTCTTTTTTCACGCCTTACCTGGCGCCTCCATTTCGGTTCGCGCGATCGGTTGTGGTCGCCCTTTTCTCCATATTCGACCCTATCGTCGACCTTTCTATTTGTTTGGTTTCCACCGGTACGTGTGCATGTGTGTGTGTACGTGTGGAATGAATTCAATTTAATATACGCTAACAGGTAATCAATCATCTCCAGGGCGTTTCAATGCAAGGGAATGTTACTAGTGAAATTAAATTTGGCAAAAGCTGAATTGTCGTCACAAAAACCGTCGAGAGACCTTCATCGATTCGAGCAGGGGCGTTTTTTCGTTTCATTTTCGTTTGTAGTTTTCCTCTTTGGAAAAGGATCGATTGAAGTTTTCATTTCGTAGTGTCGCTTTTTCATGTTAAATTTCCTATTTTTCTTGCTTTGTATTTTACTTCATTATTTTCATGTTGATTTTACTATTACTTTATCTTCTTTTTGATTCTTTTATATTTCATTTAACTCTATATTGTATGTTCTTGTAAAATACTCAATTTTATTCGTTATAATCGAATCTTTTGCTACGTTTTTTCACCAATTCTCAAGTGCTTCTGTACGAGGTGTTGCAAGTTGCAGGCTGCAACCTTTCGCGTTGCAATCAAACACCGTTGGCAATCCCTTCTTCCATTGCACGTCCCACAAACGTCCACCAGTGCCGCGTGCCAGCCATATTATTGCGCTCTGCCGGCGCATGGCAGTCGAATGTTGAAGTACGCGCCTCGGCACCACCTTATCGTCATCGGCGATATAATTTCCGGTAATACGAACATAATTTCATTCCTCTTCCGCCAACGCGCCCCTGTATGTGTGTGTGTGTGTTCTGCTAGTCCACAAACACACACAAACGAACGCCTTCCCTAGTACACAACTTTATCGTCCTCGAAAAAGGCATACTTGAGAGCGCGTGCGGCCATGATTCGTTCGGAAAATAAATGTGTATCGTCTTTGGACCACCGTGCCAGACGGGGTTTTTCCCAAAGCCTTCCAAAACACCGCTTGATTGAACTGGTTTTTCCCTACCGGTGTTCGCGATTTCGCTTTTCCTTCTCTCACTCACACTCTCTCACTCGCTTTCCCGCTCGTGCACCTGTGTTCGGTCAGTGGAGTCAGTGTTGCTTAACCTTCCTTCGCAGACAAACTTTGTCCACCTTCACCCGGGTTGAATGGCGGTGGGCGACGCTGGTGGGTGGGTACGGTCCGGGAAAACATTTGCCGTCGTCGTCTGGCCACCATTCTGTGTCGGTGTGAAGCTGAAAGAAACAGCTAAACAAAACAGCATGAAACGGAAATTGGAATGAATTCTTCGAAGTTCGAAGGCGTCGAAAAATGGAAAACTTGAGCATGGACGAAGAACACCCGGACACCCGGAGAGAGGAGGAAAATCAAAGTGGTGGCGTTGGTGGCAGTCGCTTTATTGTGCTGGGAAATCTTGGGAAAGGTCGTGGACGCCGGCTTCTGGAGCGGGATTAAAGAGATGACGTTTCGTAAAGCGATTTTTGATGGGACGATTCGTCGTCCAACAAGCAGCGAATAACGATGCAATTTTCCAAATATTATTCCAATTCCTTATATAGAAATGTTAACAACGCTTCTGAATACTTCGAAAAAACTCTTAATTTAATCAAGCAAAGTATCACTAAAGGAAAATCTAAATTACGACAACTATCACGACTCGCGTCACATTGCTGGAGCAACTCACCCACTCGACAGCTCTCTATTTGCCACTCACTCATATGAAGGATACTACACCACAGCATCGTCATCATCAGCGTCGCATTTTCCCGAACGCAGAGTGCAATGAGTTTGTCAAACATGCGCGTAACGAAACCGACCGACTGAGTCCTCTCGAAACAGATCGTCCCGGGGAACGTCACACGAACGAGACGTGGTGGAAAAAAAAGCGTAAAACATGCTCATCATTGGTTCTTTAAAAAATCCCCCAATTAGAGTCTGACAATTTACACTAATTAAAAAGTGACTCCATCACACTGTTTGCTTTGGCCCTGGTGCTAGGATGCTTTGGTGGTGATGATGGTTAATTTTGCTTGCCCGGTGCTTGTTAGCTACTTTTGTGTTCCATTTCTTACACTCTGGACGAGGTGTTTTTGCACAGTATGTTGCAGAAAACTGCAACTATTTAATTCATTACATAAAGTTTTCTTCATTTATCATCATTTAAAATTGTGTCTCAAAAATACGGCGTTCAATCTAGACGACTTTCATACCTTTGGAAGACTTTTTCCTTCTTTCTTTCTTTCTTTTTTGCTGCACACCGGTACTCGCTTCCGTACCGACACCTTCCGATTCGATTAAAACGGCAAGTGCCCCACGCGTCACGCCGAACGACGACGGGTAGCGTTCTCGATTTGACGCTCGGAAATTGGTTATCCTTCAAATAAACACGGTCAAACGGGGCCCCGGTTGGCACAGTTTGCCGCACACTGTCTCGCTTTCCGTCCTGGCTAGTTTTAAAGTGAAACATCGGAAATCGAAAATCGACACACTTTCACCGTTGTGTTCACAAACCGCGCCTACGTTCACCCGAAAGAAACATTATTGTGCTCGAGTTTTTTTTTATTAATTTTGCCTTGCTTTTATCAATCTAATAGCTTTAAAGTATGTGTATCCGTTCAACATAAATTGACGAAGACAAATAACACTCGAGCGAATGCCTCTGATGCACGCGTAAAGGATGAATGTTGCGTGAAAAAGTTGCTGAAACACAAACTGAAACACAAACAAAACCGCACTTTTGAGAGTTTTTTTTGCTTCTTTCTCCCGTAGATTTTCCCCTGATCAAGCCTATCGGCCTTTTCTTTCGGCTCGGCTTTTTTTTTGCGGAACAGTTGCCAGCAATCGTTGCCACAATCAAAGGACAAATTGCTAATTTATTCAAATGTAAATTTGATTTCCCTTCGAAATAGAATTTAAGCACGGAGCCAGACGGGATCATCGAGGAAAAAACGCTCTCTATGTGTGTGTGTCTGTGAAAGGAAAAACTTGAAGCCTGCGTCTATCCCTCTCGGAGATGATTCGCAATCAGATGATTCGTCTTGCTGTCATCCTGGCACGAGAGGGACTGACGAGACCGAGAAACCATCCGTATCCGAACGTTTTGTGGTTCGTCACCGGGCCTCCGTAGCGCTGCCGGTGAGTTGTCGGTTGGTGATGGTGGTTTTTGAGGTCTTTTTTATTCGCTTTAACGCTTGATTTATCTTCATCAATTGCCGGGAAACGCGCACACACACACACAACCTGTGACGGAGGGTTGAGATACGAGGAAATTGATTTGAATGTTTCGTGTTTTGTAACTTTTGATGCATCAAGATATTATTGATTGTTGTATCTTGGCTATTGGGAAGTGAAATTGTTCCTTAATAGCTGTCTTAAGATATCCATAGTACGATTTAATGCAATTCTAATCGCTCCCCCGGATAGGACATAGCTCCAAAACGAATGATCAGGTTGAATTTTCATTTTTCCCACACCGCCCCAACACACGATGTCACGACATGAATCAACCTCCTAATTGAGTGCAGCTAGAGAAGGTCACCGCTTCGGTTCCTAAAACTGAAGCTGAAGTTCATGAGTTGAAAAATGGACGCTCCAAATTGCATTTCCCCACCGACCGACATCCACTTCCGCCGAACCGAAAAATTAAAGACGCAACAAGGAACTGCTTCCATTCCTTCGACGAACGAACAAACGGACGGATGATGATGCTGCTGATGCTGATATGCCGCTGTCAAACATCCCGAGACATCGTGTCAGTAAAGGGTCGAATCATATCAGCCCCCGGTCCCACAGAAACGGTGTCCAAGGAACGAGCACCGGACACAACCGTCGGTAGTCATTAGTTTCCGTTTTCAATTTGGCTTCATATTGACTTCCAGCATTCGATTCACCCGGGCTCTGGCCTGACGTCGTCGTCGTCGTCGTCTACTTCGAACGGGTCAAAGAATGCGACGCAAGAGTGATGAATTAGGATATTGGATTCTGGGAGCATTACGCTGGCTGGTTTATTGAATGTGCCCTTGACTGGCGCCGGTACGGTTGGGCTGGGCACCAATATAGGTGCACCCGGACGCTTCAAAAGAAAGCGCATCCAGGCGACGTTTTTGAAACCCATATTCGAGAGTTGATTTCGGATCATACGTACGATGTACGAACACTGTGTGTTGCAAAAAGGGGGGATCCACCACCACCACCACAACGGGATGATCGGGAGAGAATGAAATCCTATTTCCGGGTGCGGATGTTGAGGTTTCCGGCTTAGGTGTCAAATGCGACCTTCGGGAGTTCGTGACAGTTGCATCCTCGCCAGGCGAAAAGGCTCCCTGTGTTGAGGAATCTTGAACCGAACAACTGGATGTTGAAATGCGATGATCTCGAAGGTATTGTGAGTGAGTTTCGAGAAAAAGTCTTTCGCTAACCAGCTTGATTAGCAGTCTGTTGAATGGTTTTTTAGTTGTGATGCATTGCTCTCTGGACGTTCTTCTATGACTTAAGTGACACAGGTTCTGTTTTACTTTCATAAACTACAAGAACATAGCTATTAAATTCAGGGTTCGTGAACTGGATAAGACGTACTTTAAATGTCCTACTTTGAGAAGAACGATAAGGAATATATATTGTGAGAACTTTCGGATATCTCTCAAGCACCTAGCGAAAGCATCCTGATATTGTCATCCTCGATATTATTGAGGTATTTTATGCTGGACTATTCTCCTGGGACCAGCTCATAATTGAAATCGAAATCTTTAAAGCTCGTAAGACATTCATAGACCTTGGGTATTTCCGGATATTGAATCCTAGCCATGGATATCTAGAGGCCAAGATGTTCTGAGGTTAAAGAGGCAGATAAGAAAAAGATATTCGTACCTCAAGATGACCTTATGTTGGATTAAACTTAAGGTAGGTTAACATATAGCTTTAAGTATTACATTCAAGATATCGAAGTCAAATTATATTTAAAGAAAAGTAAATGTCTAAATTGATATATTTGGAGATTTCTCACAGGATTTCTTGTAGCAATTAATTTAGCACTAATGCGTAGTTATAATTACTAACTACCAACACCTGCCTTTGAATCCACAACTCCAACAGTCTCAAATCATTCTCCCGTTTTTGGACGATTTTTCGTCACCCAGGGAACCTTATGAACCTTATGGACGACTCACCTTCTACTTCAACTTCACGTTCATCCCCTACACTTCTAACGTTACACGAATGGTGTTTTGTTTTTACGATACTAATTAGACAAACTTTACTTCTTGCCACCAACGACCCTCCCCACAAGAACAAATAAGCGAACGATTGTGTGTGTGTGTGTCGATTCCCTTGCAACGGGCGCGTAATTTCTTTACCAACTTCTCTCCAGCGTACAACGAGAGCTACGAGTTTCACGGTCTCTCACTCGCCCTGTTTTTTCCTTTAGCGCCAAATCCCAACCCGTAGAATCGTTGTCATCCGCTCAATACGGCTACAGAATCCTACACAAAAGAGAGATAAGACAAAACACAGGGCAGATGGGAAGGGAGAGACAAGACGCCGAAGCACGCAGCATAACCATAAAAACCGTTTACGGTGAACCGACCCCAAACCGACAACCGAAGCTCTTGTGGCCGCGACACGCTGTCTCTCGCTCGCTCTCTCTCTCTGTCTCTACGCACGTAATGAGCTAATTTAGCTTAAAAATTTTCAACACTAATTGACAATTAAAAATCTAATTAAATTAACCGAGAAAACAAATTTTGGGCCACCGTTCCCGGCCACACTCCTCCCGGGTGCTTCCATCACCGGTCAGCATCGTTGATTCTCACCAGAATGGTTTAGAAATAGAGAGAAGAAAAAAAGTTGGATTCGAATTTCTTCACTGACTGAGAAATTAACCCTGGAAGAGGGAGATATCGATTTAAGATCAATTCAGGAAAACATGATACCAAGCTCACAGATAATTGAGGCTAGATTGAACAAACAATTTAAGTGTTACAAAACAGTCGACTGATCTGCTTTGTTTGTCTAGCTGCTCATCAGTAATTATTCTTGACCCATCAAACATTGCAATTTCTCCTTTATGTCGATATCCCAGAAAGCCTCGTAATCCGAAACCGGTCACAAATCCGATCGTTGTTTCCCAAAATCGCAAAGCTTCGCCTAATTAGGAGGTCGATAAGCGGATTTGCTCCTTTTATTTGTCTACCTTGTGGCGGCACTTTGAGGCACCGTCCGATCGGTGCCACACGAAGATCGCGTCGAGGGCGCACGGCCTCGATACCTTCGATCGGGACCGTCAGATTAGAGCAGCCGTCCAAGGTCAAGTAAGAAATTGGAACCGAAACAAGGGCCGATCGTCGTCCGATCGGATGCGCGAACGAAAACGAGCATAGGCACCGAAAAATAATAAGTCGGATTAAGTGGAATGGATTAAGGTTTTTCTGGTTTTTTTTTTTTGTATTTTTGGGGTAGGTTGATCTAATTACGATAGCCATAGTTGGGAGACACGGACGGTCGTTCTCGGGGTTTGCGCCCCGAAAGGATGTCGAACGGTGCGTCGCTACGAACGCATAGGAAAGAAAGAGCTCAAAATTAGCATTAATCTTGTGTCGCGGCCCCTTATGCCACTGCGTAATTAGGACGTAATTCATTTCTCGTGACGTGACCATTCTTCATTCTCCGAAATTTGTTCCCGTACGCCTGTTCCCGGCCTTATCATTTACAACATTAATCTTGGCATCGGTCGACGAAACCGCACCACTGGAGAGAGCAGCTAGGGTTAAGCGATAGGCATTGCTTTAAATTAAATGGCTGTACCGGTCACACTATCTTATCGTGAAGTTGGATAGTGAAAACAAGGTTTTCGTGCCTTTCGAAGCACTATTTTTCATTGATAACCGTGTTGATGATGCGTTGCGTGGCTTAGGTCCGCTTCATATGGTTTACGGAATTCCAATCTTGCGGAGAAAAACAAAACCCACAGGACAAACACAGGACGAAAGGACGACAATGTCTTAATGAGTTCCAAATTCCTTTTTTCACACATTTGCTCTGAATGGCGTCAATCAGCAACTACCGTCCACGGGATCGATCCTGCACCAGCGAACACAATTCATTTATCGCTTAATTGTTATCGTCTTTGCTTTTCTCGCTTCATGCGGTTTTGCTTTCTTTGCTTTGTTGGAGGATTATTTTTTTTTATTATCTTGTTTGTTCTTCTCTTTCGTCAGCTTTGGCTTGTCTGTTTAGTGACAGATTTTGTTCGGCGATTTTAGTTTTTAGTAAGCTTTCGTTTGCATACTTCCTTATTGGTAAAGTTTTATCTTTTATATGCTAAAACCCCGCATTGCTTTGATGTGTTTTTAGACATTTAATTGTCTCCCTCTACCACACATCCATCGGTGTTGCACCTTCGTCTGCTTATTATAAATCGCTTCTGTCAACCCTGTCCGTCAGTAACGGGAACCCTGAGATCCCTAGTGCACTTGGCGGACGTTGAGCAGCGCAAGCGTTGTGCCACACGGTGTACGGAAATCTAGAACTGAAAGCCAAAACCACTCACCTAATGAGCAGAACCACCTTCCCAATGCCAATTCCAACACGCGGCCGAGTCGTCAGCGCCCCCTAAAATGAAACGGGTCCTATCCAAGCGATCGGGAGTTGGGGTGACCAACTCTGGGGATGATGTCGAAGGAAGCGCGAAAGAATCGTACGAAACTGTGTATGGGTGTGTGTTTGTGTGAGTGATTGTGTCGCTGAGTCCGTAATGGCGTGCCGGTTGCGATTAGCGTATCGAAAGCGGTCGAGTACTGTTCTTGTGAGAAATTGGAAGAAAAGCTGATTGTTCCTTGACGTTCAATTATATATTTATCTGAACTAACTAAGTTCTATAGAAGATCAATAATTTGATGTCGTTTGAAGAATGTTGGAACATTGTTTGATTCGAAAAAAATCCCAACCAAAAGACCTCCAGGTGGATCGGGAACCCGTCTCAGGGCAGCCGTGTCCGTCCCATTTGGCGACTTTCAAATTTATCTTGATTCCTTTTCGATCTAATTAAATTTGAGCGACACCTGAGGAGCGGAACGTCGTCGTACAGGCTACAAGCGACCCCAGAGAACCCACCGTCCGTAAGGGCCGCTACTCCTGAAATTGGAGAGCAGACAGACGACATGGAGTCCTTGGTGAGGTGCGAGGACTTTGCGGCGAAGAAGTAGAATATAAAAAACGCCACTTGGAACGCGAGGACGCAATGGACCGGCTGCCGAACGACGATGCAAACGTGAGACAATAATCGGCGTTCGGCCACCGGACTTACTTACTGCCAGGCTTGATTGGGTCGTCGACTCACGCGGGAGCTAATGAAGTAAACTGTTGGGCCACACGAGATCAGGTGGCTGGAGGAGATGGGGAAAAGGGAACCAGAAGGAAGGGATAAAAAATCAACAAACCATATAAAGCTAGCTAATGGGATAGTTTTTTTTTTTGGTCCATGTCCGCAAAAAAACGGTGCAGCAGTTGCGTGCTTCTTCCGCTTCGATTGCGTCAAGAAATTGAATGGAGGGTCCAGTTTTGGGCAGACGGTGAGGGCTTTTTGGAATATAATTTAGTCATAATGAATTCCGGCACTTGCTTACTGCTTACTGCTATAAAAATCCTTCCTGTAGAAAATGAGGTATAAACTTGCAACTTCAACAATAATGCACCTTATAAGGCACGTTTGTGGTTGTTGCTGTAGGCTAAAGGGTTGATAAAGTCTGGTTTAGCAGCTCCCAAGGCGTATCCTTGCTTTGGGCTTGTTTGTTTGGGCGAGGTGGCAAACCACGACTACTGTTTCGCCTGGCAGATCACCAATTTCTCGGCATCTTATCACATTACACAGGGGGGGAGGAGCTGCAAGAATTGGGGGAAACCATTTTTGATGAGGAATTTGTAAATTGAAACCAATTCCGGAACCGGTCCCAAGCTGACCGCATTCGATGCCGCCCAAAAGCCGCTTTCATGTGTTCCGTGTTCCGTCCTACTATTCGCTCGCTGGTTAGCTGGCCCCGGGTTTATGACCCGGTGTTCGCTACTTCATTTTCGTGGTGGATTTTTTTAATTAATTTCTCGTGCTGCCCTGACGATGTTGCTGTCGCTGGCGACCAGTGGCAGAAAGTAGCAAAAAACACGATCGGTAAACATTTGATTAGCGCATAAATTAGCACAACCATTGTGACTAGGCCTGCTTTGGAAGGCGAGGCTGAGATAGACCAGATATTGGGTAGCTTAATTTAAGGTTTACAGTTTAGCTAATTTAATTAAACCAATTTAATATCTTAACCTGATATTTTTGTTCATAAAACATTAAAATATGTATTAGAAAATCCGTTAATCTTGAATGTCCTGAAAGTCTTCAGCACTGCATATTCCCAAAGGTTCAAACGGAGGTATGCTACACACGCATGGATGTCTGTGTTCATCGTAAGGATTCCGGTTCTTGGGAAACGGAGCGTGAGAAATTGACGATGCTTGATTAGCGAGCGGATGCTCCAATGTGCACTAATAGATGAAAGCACTAATGAATCGAGCTCCATTAGTCACCGATCCATCTACGTCCTTTCTAAGCCGAACGTTTCGATATCTCTTGATGAACACTAGCTGTACCGTTGGTGATTTATGGAGTTGTTTGCGACAGTCGAGATTTTTTGGATATTTAAGGTCTAGATATAGGAGATCCAAATGAACCTTATGACTAGCGGCTTATGAACCACATTCTTGGAAAGAGTTAAACTAAAACTTACTCCATAGAAGGATAATATTCAATTCAAATAATCAACGAAATTCGTCAAATCAACACGCGTAGCAGGTCTAGTGTAATCCGTCGTGAGCTTTCCCATCCTGCTGGAGAAACTGCTGCCAGTTGTTCCCGAATGCCGCTAATGAGAATTTTCCTCCGAACCTCCAACCCGATTTCCCACGGCAAACGAACGCCAACACACACAGGCCCTTCACACTAACCTTTGCCCTGGCTTCCCTGCAAAGGATTGGGATCGAATAGATAAGCTTTAGTGATAAGTTTTCAGTACCATCCGATTCCGTTTTCTCGTCTTTTCCATGGTGAGCTTACTCTTTTATTCGTCTCGGTTGATGATGGTGATGAAGTTTAAGTCGTGTGTCTGGAGTACGTATGGCAAATGGTAGTGATTGTCATCGATGTTACCCATAAATCGTACTACTTGTCTGTGGACCTTGCGTTTGTCTGATTTCCTGGAGATGTTCTTATCCCTTTTCCCAACTGTTGTGTTCTTGACTATGCGTGCGTACTCTTTGACTTCTCGTTTATGACTGTGTATTTTCTCTTATGATTAACCTACTCATACATGTCTACTTATTACTACTTACACACTACTTACATACTCTAATCGACACACTAATACTATTTACAACTCTACATTCTCCCCCTTAAACGAAGTTTACAACTCTTATGAATCTCTCTCCCCTTTAAACGGAGTTTCTTATTTGGGGTACTTAAAACGTGGTTGTCCTTCCAACCTTTTGGACCTTCGCACTGGTGGTGGACTCGATTCGCTTCTTTTCCTTTTGTGCGACCACTTTTTTGATATCGACGCATTCGTTATTATCGACCTATGATGCATTACTCTGCTTCTTAATTGATTTTTATGTACTTTACGAATGATACCATTTATGCTTATTAAGTATATTAGTTCACTTATTCTCTTTTTTACTACGGCTGGAATCCATCTCACAAGTTCCTTAAAATGGTTTCTATAATATACTTCCTCTTCTTCATGGAATTTTTCTTCTGCATATTTCTTTATCATATTTTTTGTTTGCTTTTGATCTTGTTCATAAAAATTTCTTTTCTGTGCTGCTATAGGGTTAATTTTCGCAATTACTGTATGTGGTACATAGCAAAACACTTTTTCAGATGGTGCTACTTTTGTTACTGTACACGGACTGTTTCTATAACTTATTAAAAACTGATTAAGTTTCCTTTGTAGATTCAGTACCTTGAATTTCGCATCTAATAGATATTTCTTTAGTGAATCTTTTACCGTTCTCACCGCTCTTTCAGCTAACCCATTAGATTGTGGGTGATAAGGTGGTGATTTGCTGACTTTAATACCCTTCGACTGTAAGAATGATTTAAACTTCTCTGAGTTGAATGGAGGCCCATTATCAGACACTATCTCTTCTGGCATTCCAAAACATGCGAAAAATGTTTCTAGCATTTCGATAACATAATCTGTCTTTATACTTTTCATTATTTTAACTTCTATGAATTTCGTGAAACTGTCAACAATTATCATGAGCGTGTTATTTTCGAAATAACAAAAATCTATATGAATTCGCTCAAAAGGACGTAAACTTTCTGGCCATTTTGTTGTGACTACTTCTTTCGGTATTATTTGTCTGGACTGACAGATTGAACAAAACTTAATGACGTTATAAAAATCCTTATCCATATTCTTCCACCAGACTAACTTTCTTGCTGCCATTTTCATCCTTACTAGACCATCGTGATTTTCGTGAAACAGCTTTACTATTCTCTCTTTCATTCTCTCTGGTACTATCACTCTATCATTGAACAGCAGTATTCTATTTTCGATTCCCAAATTACTCTTAATCTTGGCATAATCTTTTAACTGATTTGATTCATTTTTTGACCATCCGTATTTTACATTCTTATACACTTGTTGCTATATCATATCGTTCATCTGATACTTCCTTATCATTTCAATGTCTATGATTGAATTTGAAGATAATACGTGTAATGATGCTTCTGCTTCTTCTATTATCGACTCTTCTGCCAAAGGTAACCTGCTCATCGCATCTACATGACTCATGTATTTACCCGGTTTATGCTCAATTACATATTCGTAATTAGCTAATATTAATGCCCAACGGCTTAATCTAGCGACCGCGATTGATGACGTTGCTCTTGAAGGCTTAAATATTTCTTTTACTCCTGCATTGTCCGTTACTAGTTTAAACTTTACTCCATAAATATATTTGTGGAATTTTTGCACACCGTAAATTACTGCTAGTGCTTCCTTCTGGACTTGTGCATAGTTTTTTTGAGCTTGTGTTAGTGTTGCTGACGCAAAATAAATTGGCTTTTCTTGTCCTCCTATTTCATGCGATAACACCGCACCTACGCCATAAGGACTAGCATCTACCGTCAAAATGATTGGTTTTTTAGGATCGTACGGTTCTAAGACGTGATTTGCTTTTAGCAGTGATTTTGTCTTAACGAAAGACGTCTGGCATTCTTTAGACCATATGAATTTAACATTTTTCCGTAACAACTCGTGTAAAGGTTTTAATACATTTGCTAAATCTGGTAGAAACCTTCCATAATAATTTAACATCCCCAAATAGGCTTGTAACTGCATCACGTTTTCTGGCGCTGGAGCATTATCGATAGCTTTGACTTTCTCTACGTTTGGTGTGATTCCGTTTTCTGTTATAACATAGCCCAAATATTCTACTTGCTTTTGGAAAAATACTGACTTTTTTTCATTTATCTTTACTTTATGTTTTTCAAGCCTCTTTAACACTTCCATCAAATTTTCCATGCATTCTTTTTTTGTTTTTCCTCCTACCACAATATCATCCATATACGCTATACCTGGGGTTTGTAAAAGTATTTGATCAATTATTGATTGAAATATAGCCGGTGCAGATTGCACTCCGAACGGCATCCTCGTGTACTTATACAACCCTTTGTGTGTGTTTATTGTACAAATATCTTGTGCATTTTTCGATAATTTTACTTGTAAATATGCTCCGGTAAGATCTATCTTACAAAATATTTTCCAATTTGCGATCTTAGCTAATATATCATCTATTTTTGGCAATGGATAGTGTTCAACAGATAGGTATCGGTTTATTGTCGCTTTCCCATCAATACATATACGGACCGACCCATCACTTTTCTCTACCACCACTATGGGACTTGCCCACGCCGACGACCTGGTTGGAATCAATATTCCATCTTCCACTAGTTTCTCTAAACTTTCTTCTACTTTTGTCACAAGCGCGTACGGCACCGCATATGCCTTATGAAAAATTGGTGTGTAGTCTAAACTTTCTTCTACTTTTGCTTCGAAATCTGTTATCGTTTCTTTGTGGTTTCCATCCATCAAACTGCTAAATTTCTCTCTGATTGCATCATCCCAGTTCAATTCTTCCATTTGATTTAATTTAAAGGTCTCTCTCCAATCTGGGAATAATAAATCTAAACCATCTCGGCCTAACAAAGCACTCCCTTTTTCTCCCGTAGGAATAATGACAATTTGTAATTCCACCGTTTTGTTTTTTCGTGTCACGTCCACTAACATTTTACCCAAAGGTATTAACCTTTGCCCTGACGCCGTTATAAAACATAATTGTGTTGGTTCAAGCTTTACTTTACTAAATTTTTTAATGTATATGTTTTCTGGCAATACCGTATTGCACGCACCGCAATCAATTTCAAATACCACATCTATACCGTTGACTTCTAACACACACTCTTCCGGTGCACTTAAGTTACTCTCCTTAGATATGTGAGTGAGCGAAATTTCTCTATCATGCGTATACAAACTTTGCACTCTCCTTTCTCTATTATTACAACACGACGACACATGCCCGATCTTATTACAAATAAAACACTTCCACGATCGTGCTGGACATGTTTGTGGATTGTGAAATCTTCCACATCTATAACACTTTCTCTCTCTCTCGTGCTCTTTACGCTGCCTGTATGCGTAAGTACTGCTCCCGACGTGGTTGTAACGCTGCGTACCGACGCTACTTTTTGGCGCGTGTCTTAATGCTGCCATTTCTCCCGGCTGCACTTTCGTCGCAAAAGTTGCGTTCTGCTCATCCGCTGCTTCCCACGTTCTCGCGATACTTTCTGCTTGCTCGAACGACAGATCTGGCTCTCTTAACAGACGTTTCCGCAGACCCTCGTCCCGTACACCAGTCACCAACTGATCACGCAACATTTCCAGCAAAAACGATTGGAACTTGCACGTTTGTGCCAAGGCTTTCAGTTCCATAATGTATTCAGGAATAGAGAGTTCTTTCTGCATACAATGTCGGAAATTGTAACGTTCCGCCACCACATTCACTTTTTGCTCCAACTGCTCCCTAAGCTTTATACACAGCTTCTCATAGTTGCACGATTTTGGCTCCTCCGGTGATACCATCTTCGATATCAGACTGTATAGCGATGCTCCTCCTAACGTTAACAGCATCACTGTCTTTTTGGACACCTCTATTTCATTTACTTGAAAGAAAATGTCCATTCTTTCTAAGTATTCACGGATACTTTCCCCCATGACAAAGGGCTCTATTTCACCGATTAACGACATGTTAACTTTACTTTTGACTTGACTTTTACACGCGGACCGAATTTTCTCTCGTCGCCAACTGTTGTGTTCTTGACTATGCGTGCGTACTCTTTGACTTCTCGTTTATGACTGTGTATTTTCTCTTATGATTAACCTACTCATACATGTCTACTTATTACTACTTACACACTACTTACATACTCTAATCGACACACTAATACTATTTACAACTCTACACCAACTTTTTATTGAACTTCAAGAAATTCAATTAGATCTATTTGGTTCCTTAGTAAGACAGGATATTACTTGAACAATCTTCTTCTTGAGAAATGTACTATATTCCCGAGAATCTACATCTGCATTATTAATTAATAATATCACTAATATGACACAAAACACTCAACAGCTTTCGTGCGGCGCGATGAAATTATGATTCATTAAACCGCCCATCTCGAAAGTCCATTTCGAATTGGAAAGCTTCTCGCCCGGCCGTTTAGCCTACGCACCGAGAGCTGCCTAGTGTGGTGTAGCAGTAGTACGAGTAGCCCAAAGCCATCCCATCCATCCACCCAATCCAAACCATCTCCATTTCCACCAAACATGGCACCAGACGAAAGGGTGGTTGAGGGAGGAGGCATCTCTCCCATGGGGCTTTCCCATTTTGCGACTCCCAAGACGCGGGTGGCGTTGCCGGCGTACGAAGTTTAATTAAATTTAATTAAATTTGAATTTAATATATCAAAGGGAGATTGTCAAGCGATAAGAAAAGCGAGCGGCCGGAGGACGTCTCCAGCCTTCGGTAGGGAGAAATATTGCCACCGTGCGCGTGTTGCCACTGACAATGACGATGATGATGGTGATGGTGATGATGGTGACGGTGGTGATGATGCTGACAATTAAGCTAGTGTGTGCTCCTGGTGCTTTCCCGGTGGCGGCGCACTGTTTCCTTCTTCAGATGCAAATTTCGCAAGATAAGTGAGATAGTGTGTGCTCCGATCGCTCTCTTGCTCACAGTCTCCATCTCTATCGCTCTCTCTCTCTCGCTATTATTGCGTCTCTTTCCACCATCATTAGTGGTCTCTAAAGTCGGTAGCCTCCAACATCCTGCTGCACGCCCTCGGTTACAAAAAGCAACTAAACGGTAATGATGATGGCAAGCTCGGCGGCCTGCCTTGCCTGGCTCGGTTTTGTTCTCCAAGTCTCCAAGAGTGTGTCTCCGGCAACAAAACGCGCGAGACCCGGCCGCCTGCCTTGCCTGGCGCGGTTTTGTTCTCCAATTCTCCAAGAGTGTGTCTCCGGCAACAAAACGCGCGAGACCCGCAAAACGATGAGACACTGATCACGCGTCGGAGCTGATGATGACAATAATGCTAACGATGTGGTTCCTTGCTTCTCCCTCTCTCCCAACCTGCCCTTGTGTTGTGTGTGGGTGTATGTGGCACCGAAGGCAGAGGAACACTGCACCACGCTCAACTATAGCGCCTTTCGTCGCACTGTGTGTCTGAGTCCGGGGGAGTGATGTTGAAAACTGCTTCCGGAAAATGGGTAACGCGGGTGCAAGAGTTGGACGCAGGTGGACGTCCAGGCTCTCGAAATCGAAGTAATTGGATGCGAAAGGAGCGAACTGTTGCGAAGTTCAATTGATAGCACGATGAGGAGAAAGTGAGCAAGAGAGAGAGAGAGAAAGAGAGAGGGAGTATGAGTTGATCAAGTGAGAGAGCGAGAGAGCACGCGAAACCGGAGTCCTGTGAATGGTATGATAACACGCAGCAGGACAGCCAAGGACTGACATTAGTTCTTCCGAACGGAGCTGGTTGTTTTTTTTTTGTGTGGAACTCTGCTGATGTTTGAGAAAGTTTTTGATAGAAATAATGGATTTTATTACGCTTTTCACACCCAGAGTCCCTTTCTGATCTAAGGTGCCGAATATGGGACCTGATATTGGAATTTGTCGGTGAAATTGACAGCCATTAATTTATTAATAAGTTCTCCGGTAGATATATTCCAATTATAGTTTTTATTTAAGATCTCCTCTCACTCCTCCTTTAAGAAGCTCCTCTCACTTGAATATTTTATAACGCTCTTACCTTTCTCTCACGTACAACATTCTCGTGATTTTTGATCGCACTTCTCCATTCAATAATGAAACCCCTTTTTTTGCTTTTCCCTTTCTATTTGTGATAAGCCAATAAAGCCTTCACACCGATGAACATGATTCAATTTTAATCCCCACTTCACATCGCAAATGCCTTTTGCAACTTTATTAACTCAACTTCATCAACCCCGTGGCAGGCCGTCCTGGCATGTGCAGACCTTTCGCATTATGCTCCAACATCAACCGGCGCTGCGATGTATGAATTTATGTCACTCTCCGGAACACCGGAAAAACTTGGCCATCCCCAAAAAGGCATTGCACCAGTGCGTGGTGCAGCAAACGGCCCGGGTGTTGTGCCGATATACGGGTTCCCCGTAGATAAACGCATCGCACCAACCCCATCGCTATGGCTACGGCCAGCAGCCAGGAGTTCGTTTCTTTGTCATCCCTGCAGACCGAGGCCCATCGAATGTGTGTTATGCTAGACTGCGGAGAATGTTTCGCATCCTTCACATCGTATGGCGATTTTTCGGACAAAGCCTTCAGGAAGGCAAACGCGTTCAACAGATAAAATTTGAGTAAAATGAATGATAGCATGCAGCAGCAGCAGCAGCAACATGGGAAGAAAAGCCCTCGATGATGCCGGTACGGAACCGGGGCTATCGAATCGCTTTAATTAGTGCATCCTTCTATTGAGTTCCAGTGCTGCCTCGGACGATGATGACCGACCGGGGGCCTCCGAATCGTTATGCATTATGACTCATTATTATTATTATTGCGGAGTGTATGAGTGCCTTGTGACGGCTCGGCCGGACATACATGCAAGAGGATCCCTGGGTGGATCCGTCAACCGCAATCAGTCTATCGTCCGTCCGGTGTGTATCATGATATTGATCCTTGTTGGACGAACCGGAGCGTCGGTGCCGGAATTGGTGCATTTGGTTGGTGGGTTAAGGAAACAATTATAAATGGCAGGCATGCGCTGGTGAAATTGATACTTATCGTTTCCTCTTTTCATAATTTGTATTTAATTTTGTTTGTTTTTGCAATAATGTTTTGTGTGTTTCAGGTTTTGTTTCTTTCTTTTATACTGCACACGAGAAGTTATTGAATCTTTTATATTATTTCTTTTAGAAGAATATTTCTTATGTATAATTGGAAAAACTTAGATAAAAAGGAGATCTCTTGCTCTATAGAAAACAATATTTGATAGACCCAGATATTGGGAATCGAGAATATGGAAAAATATCCCATCAGTCGACAAAACTATCGCAAAAGACCCCAAAAAACACTCTAAAATCGAAAATTGGTTCCATTATTCATCGCGCTTCCCTGTTTACTTTATCCTTTCGAGTGTCACAGCGCAAAGGCGACAAAGAACCAGAAAAGAGTAAACGTTCAAAACAGGATGAAACGTTTACAAAATTATTGAATATGCCCTGATGATGCTCCGGTGTCCTCGTTTTTCGGGACGCGTCCCATATTAGAACGAGCCGGTTCTACCATGTGTAAGCCATGACATGTTTTATCCTTCACACTTTGTTTTTCTGTACATCCTGCTTCATTTTCCAACTGTTCTTGTTTGGATAACATGCGAGTCGATCCATTTAACTCGTTTTTATTCTACTTTTAATCCATCTCTGTTTGCTCTTTCGCTTTCCGGCGCTCTCGCCGATCCGATTTGATTGTTATTTATTTTAATTAAATTAAAATTTAAAATATTTATTTCGACGCGATCTCTTCTCGTCTTTTTTTTCTTTTCCTTTCATTGTTGTTGATTGATTTAATGCCTTCAGCTCCAACGGTGCCGCAAAGCGTCCGTGCTCTCTATTGCCATTCGATTTTATTAATTGACGGTGAAAACGTCACAGACAATCTTCAACGGCTGGCCTGGGAAAAGCGCCACCGAGGTGCGTACCTTTTTTGGCTCAAAACCCCCCGAAAAAGGGCCGTATTTAATTAGTCGGTTTGGTTGGGTTGGTTTGGGTTTGGGACGACACGCAGCAGACCAATATGCCCGAAGGCTCGGCCCGGAGAGTGAGAGCGTGCTCGGTGCCTGTGAGCTTAAGTGCTGAGCCTTGCGAGAAAATCCATTTCGCTCCCGGGAGCTAAACTAAATTTCCCAATGAAAAGCTTTTCCTCCCGCGCCCGCCTACTTACAGCCTCGCACACCGGTGCCCCTTCCCGTTCAGCATCTTGCCTGGTGCTGAAGTGAATGAATTCTGGTGAATTTAATGAAAAGTGAAATCAGAACCCCGACGGTAGATGTTCGGTGAGCTCTCGGTGAGAGATGTGGTGCTGTGTCTGCGAGGAAGATGAGATTTCGCCGGTTAATTGTTTCCTGTGATGATTGATGATACAGCACCGTACAGCCACGGGCTGTATCCACGTAGATAACTGCCCTACGCGAGAGCACCGACAAGGACGCTAGAAGCGCGGGCCGGGACGTAATTAGTGAATTATTTACATTTCCAGTAATTAGCAGGATTTGCTCTACACAATAGATTGATGTTTTCCATTCGAGCGAGAAGCGATAGCGCAGCAATCTTTCGCGCGGGACAACACCACTCGGCGGAGAGTTTTTGGGACGAATTTCAATTAATATCTAATCAGTAACGTTGAGCACGTCAGTCAACGGGTGTCGTAACGTGGCGTGTTGAACCGGTTGACGCATTTGTTAATGTTTGGGGTAGGCGCTGGTAATTGGAGCACCATACTATTCGCTCCACAAAGCGGGTGTAACAAATCGTCCAAGAGTTCTACATGAATACGATATTGATACTCATTTTGAAGTCTTAAAGGATGCCTCAATATTCCTGCTAATACATCCAGCTAAAACCATCCATACAAAGTCTCTAATTGAATGCTCGTGTCGTTGTGCCGGGATGTTCTAAAGGAAGATTTCCCAATCAACAACTAATTAGCATCAAGCATCCTCCCCGAAAACAAGACGTATTATGTAGAATTCCACGAACTTATTTAACCCTTCGGCAGTTGCTTCTCAAATCAAAACCTCACCCAACCACCATCCCTATATCCACCAAACGGCTGGATAGAGATTGCTAAACGTGATATAGTGAAGCATTACGTATGGGCCGCGAGTCACCTAATCTACTGACAATAGTAGTGGTGCACATTACATGGTTCGGAGTTGGAAAATGCGTCCGACGAAGGCAATGCTTTGATCTATCTAGCCAGCGATTACAGTCAGAGATCTCTCTCGCTCTCTCTCTGTTTAGTATTTTGTCTAATTGAAGCTTTCATCAAATCAATCAAATTTACGGCGAATTTCAAATCGCCACCGGATGATGGAGGAGGCGTTTTAATTATTAAATATTCAGCTCGACCAGTCGCCCAATGTTTTCCAATATCAATTCGCCCAAAACTAAATTGACACGAACTTCTATTGGTGTGTGTGTGTGTGGGTTGGTTATTGATTCGTTGTAAGTCTTCTCGATTGGTAGTGGGCGCTTATGATGAACTTAATTAAATTTCTAAATAATAACAACACACACACCGTTAGCTCTGAATCAAAAGAAGAGTTCTAAGATGAATGTTCCTGCTTTTGGTCGGGTCCCAACCACTGTTACAGCTGATGGGCACAACACGTAATTGCTTCTAAATGAGCGGAAACGAAGAATTAAATTGAAATTAGGTGAGGACCAACTGTGGAACTGTTTTTTTTTTTCTTGGAGGATGATATAACGAGGGCAAAACGAACTTCAAGAGCAAGGAAGCAGGCAATTAAAACATATTTAGCTCTCTTCGGTTTTGAAGTTAGTTTATTTGGTGTTTCTTGATTTGTTTCTGTTAATCCTTTTTTTTCTTGAAGATGGACTTTAAAGACCGATTATTAAAAGCACATTAGATGCACCTAAATCTGACGAGGAATATCATACGAAATGCACCAAAAACATCGTCTTAAAACCAGAAATAGGAAGACGATCTTGGTAAGGATGTCGTATTTTCAAGGATCAATTCCTGTACCCCAAGTACAGCAGGAAGCATGCATATTGACTGGAGAGAATGGTTGACAGAGAAAGTTTTCCAAACCAAACTCGGATGGTCTAAAGCCCGTTCTTACTGCGCTGTCCTGGTGAATGCTTTTACTTCCTCCTAAACTGTTGGGGGATCCACTTTTCTGCGGCACGGTCCGAGGACCTCCCCAGGAAAAACATCGTGCAATACAAAACGCGCGTTCGGTCGATGTTGGGAGATGGTGAAGCGCTGCTCGACGAGACATTGGGAGAGATAAAATTTTAATTAAAAGCATCACGGACAAAACTGAAACATGCTCTCACACTCCATGCGCCATCGTTCTCGTCGCTCTCTGTCCTCTGCGCACCCTGAACCTCCGGAACCGGTTGGACAGACACGCGGATATTATTACCTACACCCAGCCGCTGGCCGACTTTTCTAAACCTTGGGCGGAAAATGACTCGGAGCTGGGCGAGGAAAAGGATTCGGAGCACCAAAAAAGCTGCTGGAAATTGCATTTGTACGAAACAATGGTGTCGGAAAATGGTACAACCCGCGCGAAACGGATCGGTATCATTGAGTCGGAATGGTATCGCTTTTATGATTTTATTTCTCAGTTTCCCCGGGATCCCAAAATTGAATATTCATTACACGAGAGCAAGAAAGGGGGTGGATGATGCTCTCCAAATCTAATTACATTAAGTTTAATTCTATCAATTTAGTGAACCAATTAAAGTCCAATCATTTTACGGTTGTTTAAATGCTTTACCCAAAACAAGAAAGCAAAAGTCTGCCGATACTCCCTTGTTCTGCCGAGTGATCCTTCGCGAGTCCTAGTTCTCTGCAACAACTTTCCTGGGGCGCGAAACCCGAGGGTGTCATAATTAGTCCAGGGCGCCAGTTTGCGTTCACATTTCACACCATTATAATGAACGAAAAACGATCACTTTTTCCTCAATCCCGCTGGCGGTTTGTGTGTCACGCGAAAGAAACTCTGTGCCGCTGCGAAAAACGCCCTTACGGATAGGCAGCAGACAATTAGCTATAAAATTATAGCAAATGTACAATATATTTTCCGCGTATTATTATTATCGCTGTCTTTCTTTAATTATATGCTCACGTGCGCTTCACACTGCTTCCAGCTGGTGTCGCGTATCCTTTTGGTGCAACCCGCAAGATGTGTAAGTGTGAGAAGTTTAAGTTTCTTCAGCCGGCTCACCTCGAGCTACTGCTGGCACGACAACAAAGCATATCCTAGCTGGGTTCGCTCGTGGAAACCGTCTTGCTCGCTTTTCCACCGACACGCTCGAGCTGGAGTCGCGTCAGTGTTTCGAAGGAGTAGATGGGGTTGATGCTCACCACCACCACCCACTATCCCAAACCGGGGCCGGGATGAAGGACCGCAGTAAGCAATAAGAACAACAACGATAATAGTAACAGTAGTAGCGCATTTAATTACGTTCCGAACTGGAGCAAAATGGACAGCATGCACAACCCCACCCGACCCGTCGGTCCCGTTCCGGAGCATCAGGGCGGGGGGAGAAAGGATGCTGAAGAAAACTCCCCTCCCTTCCCGTTTTTTCCCCCCTAGCATCCCTCCATTCGTGAGGAGTTTTCTTGGCTGAAGGAGCTGAAGGAGGGATGAAAATGGTTCGCAAACATCTCCCTTAAAAACCGCGTGGCTGTGAAGCTGCGATGCTGATGATGATGATGCGGTGAGAGCAGATGAGATATCACCATCTCACTCACGCTCACGCTACTCATGCTGCGGACTTCCCGGTCTTTTTTGTGCGTTCATGATGGGAAAGCCGGGCAACAACTTTCCCGCTCTCACTAACGCGTGGCCTCCATGGTGAGGATGTGAGGCAGGAGAAAGAGCGGAGAGGGAAAGGAGGAGAACCGTATCCGGAGCGGAGCAGGGAAAACGGTTTCGGAACGGAACGTGGGTTTGACAAGTTGGCGTGAAAATAATTAACGGAAAAATAATTGGATTCATTAAAGTTGCAAAGTTGTGTATTTTCAAACCTGGGTTCCCTGGGAGGAGGTTCCCTTGCCGCTGCTCTTGGGAAGGAAGGGAGGAGTGGACCCATCTTGAGTAGGGAAGGAAGAGAGCGGGGAGGACGGGACTGTCTTTGCTGCAAAGTGACCGATACCCGTAGCGGCGCATTTTGTGTGATTATTAGCAGGAATATGAGGCCTGCCCAACCTTGTAGCCGTACTCGCATCGTTATCACCGTTTTCCAGCTACCTGGTCTGGAGTGTTTCTTTTTTTTTTTCTTCTTGCTATCAGGAAGATCCGTGTCGTCTATCCATGTATGACGTGAATAAGGGATGGAGGAACTCTGGTGCTTCTGGATGACAAAAAAGAGACGGGTCTTGCATTTAATTAGCTGTGCACCAGACTGTCGTAACATATGGTGGGATGACCTTCCGGATATTTGCTGTGACAAGTGGAGTTACGGAGCGGATAAGGTTTATTCGTGTAGTTAACTCCAAGAATTATAGTATCAAAATTTGCCCACAAGTGTTATAGAATATAATTTATCACTAAACATTTTTAGCAGAGCTGAAGTACTTAGCTATAAAATTATGGCATTGAATAACATCTTGATTAATTGTGACAAATACGAAGGGTTGCCTGTCTTATGCAGATCTGCACTCTAAAGCTTGAGTGAAGGATCCAGAAATGGTAGAGCAAGACTTCCTGAAGTTGTAGAGCAAACAAACGAGAAGAGTATGATTTAAAACTTGTATTGATCCTCAGAATATCTACTGCTTCATATGAATTTTCCGAATTATTTAAACCTTCACTTCAACCATGATCCACCGCATGATCATTATATCCTAAACTTCAAGTCTATGAAACTAAGCTTTAGACCGAACCAAATATTTAGCTAATAAATTTTAGAACTCAATTATTAGTACAAAAAGGACGTACCTTGCGTCTGAGACAAGTGAACATCTGACATCCACCCGCTGCGTCATAGCCGCCACCATCAGCTGGGACACTTTTCTTCCCATCTCAGTAAATCGCGAGCGTGACGTGTTATACACCGGGGTGGTGGCTTCGGAAGGTGCAGCTGAGCAGGTGGCGGCAGCGTTGGTGGCGACGGCCGGGGGAGTTGCGAAAAAGATAAACGCCAAGGCGCGATTGCCTCGCCGGTGTAAAGCAGCAGTTAATTAGGACTTGAAAAATTAATGAACATTGCTGCTGCTGCTGCTGTTGGTGCCGCCACTGTCGACGATGCAGGAACTCGAGCTGCGTCTCCACAAGTACGATTGGTGTTGTCCTCCGTCGTGACGATCCCCACCAACTTCAACGTCCCCCCCGCTCCCTCCCTTCGCAATACGCAGCATAAACTGATTTGCTTGTGTCGTTTGTTTTTTCTCCGCTCGGCAACTCGCATGCTCCATCAACCGGAGATGTTGCACTGCAATCGTCCCACTCGTCTAATGGTATGTGCCCAACGCCCGTTTTCCAACCCCGTTCGTTCGCTTCCGAACGAACCAAACAGACGGGCAGACGGGGGCGCTAGTTGGAGTGGGTGGTCAAAGTATTTGAATTTATTTTCAAAAGGGCGCAAGAAAGGGACACAATGCACGCGAGCGGGCTCACACAGAGACGGGCGCGCGAACAGCGGTGACTGCGAATGCAATAAAAGGAAGCGAGATGGGAAGGTTTTAATTGGAAGAGTTGGATTTTTAATTAATAAATAAATGCCATGCAATTTACATGTGCGCGGGGGCGTGAGAGATACAACAGCAGGTTGGCGCATTTGGGTGAGCGAGTGGGATGGGAGAGAGGAGGAAAGGGGAAGAGAGGGGGGAGGGGGTGTAGTAGAGGGCGGTAGGTGTGACGGTGATGGTATGCAATGTTGCCAATGTTGTTTACCAGCTCGGTGAGAGTGAGCTGCAATCGGTGTTTCTGGTGTTTCCACTCGGCTCTGTTTGTCGATCACGATCTGTTGGGGTGAGTTTTGCATAAGTGGCACAAGAATTGTATCGACAAACGAGCATAGAAGCTGTGTATGAGTGTTGATGCATGGTTTTGGGTTTTCCATTACCCTTTGACACTTGCGGGAACTAGAATTCATTGGCAGATTGGAAGCTATTTCTTGCTATAAAATAACCCAATTTTTCCTTCTTGTTTTCTTTTCAGAATTCGCTATAAAATTGGAACACTTTTGAGGGAGTCCTTGAAGGTAAGATGTTTCATTGAATACCGTACACATTAAAGCCTATTCAAAAACTTCCTTTTCTTTTACTATATCCAATTAGGTTAAGCTCTGAAGTTGATTTGCTATAATTATTTCAAAGTTCAATTGCTGAGATATCCTACCACAGATCAAAGAACATACCATTTAACTGTAAGAGAAAAATTTGACTCCGCACTTACCAGTCCAAGTGCCAGATAAGTCCAGACCTGGCAAAAAGGGAAAATAAGCCAGACCATAACATTGGTCCTCGTTCGGTGTTGGTGGCGCTGGTACATACAGAACACATACCCGTGGCCCGTTGTTGTGCATGCATCGACGATCGACTTCTTGGCAACGGTTCAAACGGGGCGCGCTCCGTCTACCGAGCATTTTGGCCGTGAAGGAAAATGAAAGCAGATTTAATTTCCCAACTTCCCCGTACGCCATACCGTACGAACTTCGTCCTTCCAAAATTCAGTGCCAATTAACTCCATATGGCAAGTAGAAGGGTTGATTCTTGTGCTCACGCACTCGTCTTCTACGTGAAGCAAGAAATCCTTGCAAAAAAAAGCAAAAAAGGAAAGGGAAATGGATGAAATCTACTCAAATCTGCCTCACCGAGGGAAAAACCCCCTCCGGTCGACGCCAGTATGTTTGAAGATTAGCTGCAATCTGGAAGAAAAAAGTCCTCTCCTCAAGCTGTTTTCCGTAAGCGCGGTTTCCTTAATCCCTCTCTGGTCTCTCGCTCTTTCTCGTTCTTCCCTTTTCGCCTGGTGTGTAAGATTACGACAATAATTAAAGCGAAACAAAAGAAAGTGGAGCAAAAAAAACCCTCCCATCTCAAGAACTCATCAAGAAACGCGCGCCCCATGTATGTGTGTGTGTGTGTGTGAGTTGAATGAAAGATTCTATATTTTAATTTAAATTAATTAAGTTTTTCAAAAAATACTCGTTCCACTCGTCAGGATCTCTGGGTGTGATGCGTGCGTGATGATGGCCGGGTAGAGGACGGACGATGCAGATGCTAAGGGGTGAGGGGTTGGACTGAGTAGGTGAGGTGAAGTTTTAATCGTTTTGAGCGTATGTGTGGATGCAGGCGTGTGTGTGTGCGGTGAAGCTGGAGAGGATCTTACTAAATTAAAGCAATTGTTGACGTCGTTGCTGTTGTTGTTGCTCCCGAGGAGGAGTTTCTTTTCTCAGAAACTGAAATCTGAAAAATCTGAAACTGAATGAAAAGTGTATAGCAGAAAGAAAAACTGGTGTGAAATAAATTGAAAATACATTTGTTGTGTTTCTAGAGCTTGATAAGAACAAAAACACATCAACTATTTAGGAAAATGTAGGAACATTGACTAAAACTGTTCTATGAAAGCAGTTAAAAGAGAAGATAATGAAACATATCCTCCACATAGAAGGCACTTTTCAACTAAAACCGTTCTTAAAATGAGGAAAATGAGGTGCACAGTTCCGCGATTAGCTGAAGCATTAAGCCGCACGTTGTGTGAGACAGCAAAAGGGGAAACTGAAGGACGTTTGATGAAAAGTTATGAACCACCGATGAAGGGAACGCACGCATTCGGGGATTGACATTCTCCAACACCCGTATAAGATTCTGGTTCCTGGTTTTAATTTCCTTTCTTCCGCCCAGGTTCAATTTAGCCCCGTTTCCTTGATTAACCTACCCCAAAACGCCTTCAATCCTTCCGTACGCCTTATCTAGTCAAAGTTGTTCCAACACACGTACATACAACCTAGAACACACACACACACATATACACCACTTATTCATTGGGCAATGTTGAATGCCAAAAAAAAAGACTAAAAAGACACAGACTATACCTCCCGACAAAAGGCTTCCCAGCGCATTAAACAGATTAAGGAAGAAAGTTGTTCGGTTTTTTGGGCATTTTTTGTCTGCCAAGGCACACACCCAGACCTCTCTCTGCAGTACACCGCAATACACACCGCTGTGCCGTTAAATTGCTTACTTACCAGGGAACGAGGCAACCGTTTTGTTTTGCGTGTGGGGCGAATGAGAAGAATTTTTGAAGAAAACTTTTGCCAAGAAACGGAAGAATCCTTAGGATCTGGTTTTGGAGGAATCCTCTGGAGGGATGTGTCAGAGAAGGAAGAGAAATTAAAAATGTCCCCCTTCGTACATGTACGTCTCCTTGCCCAAGCTCGATGTACATGTACGTTGCTCTACTCTACGGTGCACATCAACCTGTAGGGTTTTCGCGAAAAAAGATGCGACACTAAGGGAAGGAAGGCACACTTAGGC
Organism: Anopheles maculatus; assembly: GCA_002091835.1. NCBI lineage: Eukaryota > Metazoa > Arthropoda > Insecta > Diptera > Culicidae > Anopheles > Anopheles maculatus. The sequence continues at coordinate 12,425 of KZ062033.1, read as the reverse complement.
GGCCTAATAATATCAATTAACTGAGCAGATGGTCTCCGACAGTGGAAACAGTGTCTGTTTTTGCTTCGTTTGGTTGAGGGATTTCAGTAAAAGTTTAATCAAGGATGCGAGGGTCTTGGAGTTTATTAGGAAAAGAGTTGATAACGCGCTAATAAATGAAGATTTCGTCTGCAACTTCCTAAGTTAAGGTTTTTGAAGAGGCTCTCAGATCTTTGTGACTGCAATTGTACTTTTTTTTGTAAGTTTATATTCCTCCCAAAGTTGTTTAAATATATAGAAGAAGGACTTGAATATATCAAACTTAACTTAACATGAAAGATACATTGTCCCGAAGTTAATAGTGTTCGCCGTCAGTCGAACGCTCAATTGATAATTAATTTGGTGCGCTCGGTCCCCCTTTTTTCCGAACTATTCCAGCTAATTGAAAAAGAAAATTCAATCACGACAAAAGCGCCAACAAAAGGTACAAAGCACAAACAGAAAAAAAAATTGTAACTTCGCCTACTAAGTCCAAATCCAAAGGCTAGTCGCATTTTTTTCCCGGGAAAAACCCCGGACACTTTCCAATCACGTTGCCACTCTGCGTTCAATATGATAAATGGACCTTCCTGTCTCTATTTCGCTCGTTCGTCTCCGTTTCGCTTTTTGTGGCGAGAAATCATTAGGAAAATGATTTGGTGGTACGACTACTGCTCCGGGAGAAGCCACCATCCACGGGGTGGTTGATTAGATTTGGCTAGGAGGGTGAGAAAAATGCCCCCCGTCCTCCCTTCACCCCTTCTCTCCCCTTTGGTGTGGAAGCAATCTTACGGTATTTATCGAATTCGTTCAACCCGAACTCATTTCAATTAAGATCAATTGTTTCTTACTAATTCAGTTTTCGTACGAATGACAATGATTCCTCCGTGCCGGTGGAGAGTGCTCGTTGAGAACGAGAGAAAAACAGAACAACAAACCCCTGCCTTAGGATTCTGCCCGTTTTATAGTAAAATTCCATCAATCATCGCTCCCCCAATCGTTCCTGGTGCGTCTCTGCCCAATCAATTGCGGTTCGAAACCGGAATCAAATGACTCAAGCCTTTGTTACCACTACATGCACACACATACACTCGCACACGCACAAGGGACTGATTGTCGCAACTCCCGGGCAATTAGAAGAACCTTCACTCCACACACCCAGCATCCTTCTTTTGGGGACACCGGGGGCCAGAAATGGTTTCGCGTCTTTGTTTACTTATTTTCTAATTAACATCCCGTCCCTTCAATCAAATTTCTCTCCCGGGTCTCTCTCGGGCACTTTACTTCTTCGCTCCAAGATCCAAGCAAGCGTGATTCGATGAGTGTGCGAGCGAGATGGCTGTGTCGTCAGGTCCTCCGAATTGCCTTGCGAAAAAGGATGTGCTGTGTGTGGTTTGCCGTTGCCGAACCGAGGACGCCTACTTGGATCGGTTGGAGCAGCAGTGTGATGCTGCTGTTGCTGTTTTTTGTTCTGCTTTCCCGGCTAGCACAATTCAATTAGTGCTAAGCGGTGGAAAACTGAGCGGGAAAACTGTGGGCGGGCAGGTGGTGAAGATGTTGCTAGAAAATTGGCCTCACTGGATGGAACGGTGGCCGCTCCCCCCGCTTTCTTTTAGTCGATTTGGCACGTTACGAGAATGGCGTCGGCAGTATCATCGGCATCGATACCCAAATGACATTTTGACAGCAGTTTTGTATGGCGAGCTGGCTGCCAGCCTCAGGTTTCCATACTGAGACACTGTCATTGATAGCCGACTGCATGGTGAGAAGGCGATTTGTTTACCATCGCCATGGTGAGAGGATGATATTCGTTGCCTCTCGTATGGTGAGCAAGCAAGCTCGCTTTAAAATGTTCTCAGCTCCTTCGCTCTCGCCACTGTGAGTTCATATATTGATTCGGCAAATTGACCTCACTGTAGTGAGCAATACCAGATTTCCATAGTGAGATGCTTGTGTGATTTCGATGTGATTGGTTGTGCGGCTGTGCTGAGCTGAGTGCCAACATTTATTCGAAGGAGTAAACTGTATCGAAATTCGTTAAAAACGTTGTCGTGAGCCAATTTTGTGCAGTAAAACTCGGTAAATTGTGTGTATCTGTACGTGTTGGACCCGCTGGAAAGATGTTTCCGAAAAAAACTGAAGCAAACTGGCTTGCTGTACAAGAGACGGGCGCAACTGGAACGCGGGAATGGGCGTCGAACGAAAACGCCGATCAATTCAGTAGCGACGTAGGATCAGTGGCGGATCAAACCACTTCGGGGCCCTAGGCGGTGGCAGAGGCCCCTGCAAACAGTTCATTGGCAATCAGGAGGCCCGTTACAAACGGTGTTTTTTGCTTCTCCAAAGGACGTGAGCGGGGGGCGTGGGGGTGGGTGGCTTGCAAAGGACTTCATATTCCAGGGCCCCCTAAAGTGGCGGGAACCTAGACGGCCGCCTACTCCGCCCACCGTTTCATCCGTCACTGCGTAGGATCTTCCGGAAGTAAGAATATTAGAGTATTTAGGTGTTGGAAAATCAATCAATGTTGATTTTTTATTCTCTAGAACTGTAGGCACTTTCGTGAATGATGATGATCCGTTAATCTGTGAGAGTGAAGAACTGTACTACTACTTTGATAATGAAGAACGGAGCTCCGGTAATGAATCCATCATCAACGAGGAAGAAGGGGAGGAACTAAACGAGGAGTTTTTGGATTTTGAGCCTGAAACGTTCATACTACGAGATTCTTTGCGAACTTGGGTGATTCGTAACAAAATTTCTCGTAGTGCAGGCAACAGCTTACTCCGAAATGCGTCTTCTCTTTGTGCTTTTCAATCTCTTCCACGAGACATGAGGACCTTGTTAAGAGCCCCACTACGAGTGGGCGAGCAAATAGTTTCCGTACCAAATGGAGGAAGAATGTGGTACCAGGGTGTTGAATCCTGTTTGTTACACTACTATCGGTAAGCTAATGCTAATTAATTCCTTCCTTTGATAGAAGTATGAGCAACCTACCAAATATTTCATACATTTCAGTGACATCATCCCAGCCGTGGAGGCATTTGAACTGAACCTATCTGTAGACGGCATTCCGTTAAACAACCGAAGTGCTACACAAATGTGGCCTATTTTAATGCAAGTACACGATATACCTAATGTTCCAATAATGGTTGTTGGTATATTCTGTGGCGGCCATTAGTGACGGAGCTCAATACCTTACAGGAAACCGGACTCATCATTAATGAAAAGAAAATTTCAATCTCCGTAAGAGTAATCGTGGCAGATTCACCAGCACGAGCGTTTATCAAACGTAAGTAAAATATATAAAACTCATCATTTTATGTAAGCTATAATAGTATCTTATTTTATAGAGTTCTATTACTATAACGGTGTGCACGGATGCATGAAATGCAAATGCGTGGGCGTTTCATTAAAACAACCAAAAGAGGAAGATGTAACAGCGGAACCAAGAACAGACGAAGAATTTCGTAACGAACAATGCGAACAATTCATCGCAGGGCTGAAACACCACTTATAGATTTAAATTACTTCAATATGATAACAAAAGTAATTATAAGCGATAAACAGTATACTAACAATATTAAAATTTAACTGGACGAAATGATATGTACATAATAATATCAAACTAGGTTAAATAACTTAAGGAGAATAGGAAATATATTGTTAGTGAACTTAAACGAGTTGGCATGGTATATTAGACTTGCACAGCTGGAGTAATCCTGAAAAACTTTCCTTAAAAACTTATTAATACATTTTTGAATTGAATTGAACATAAAAATTTTCATTATTTTATTTTATACAAAGTGCTTGGCACTATATTAATTCATGAAACAACATTATGGACTATTTTTGAGGTTGTTGTTTGTAACGGGATTACGACAACTAGTTTTCTTCAAACCTTTCAAATTAATCCGACTTTTAGCGTGTTTCAGTTTTAATTTAAAAAATCTTGCTACTTCTTCTTCCGTTGCTTCATAAAATTTTGTGTTGCCAATTTTTTTAAAAAGTTTTAGCACATTTACATACACTCGAAATGGTATTTTTGGACTGTTAGTGGGTCCACCTTGCCAGCTACACAACGCAAAAAAATGTGGATCGAAAACATTGTCCCGAGCTTCGTGCAATCTGTTATTAAGATCGCCACGTGTATTAATGTCACTAAGCCATGTAGCAACACTCTCAAAATGATTTTCATCGTTCAGTCGCTCTTCAAAAGCATCTAATGCCTCCTTCGAAATGATTTTTTCAAAGGCTTCAAATGAAGAGACACCCCATGGTAAAACGATTGTCATCTGAAAGGAACGTACGGCAGGCATCTTTCAAACCAGGCGATTTAGTGTATGTAAAACCACCGCAAGCCACATGCACTACTAGATGGCGACTTGGTACAGTAACTGGTGTCGTGTCTGAGAATACCGTGGAAGTAGATGGCATGCCAAGACACGTGCTTGACATAAGAGAGGGTCCAGAACGTTTAGATGAAGATAATACTGCTCTCGTTACACCGGTCACTGCTGTAGAAATGTTGCGGACAACGGATGAAGAACGGCGGTCAGATTTGACGCTACGTGAAGAAGCCTTAGAGAGACGTCAACCTGAGCGGAATCATCGACTGCCCCTGCGCCTCAATGATTATGAAGTAATAGTTGAATGATGATGATATCAGGGGGGCGTGTGGTGTTGAGAACCTCTGATCATCGTGCGGTTGGCAACTGGGGAACTGTCAAACGATGTATTTGGCAACCGGGTAGATATGACGGGAAGAGCGCGGGCGAAGGAAGCGTCATTGTGAATAAAGAGTTGAAACCGTACAGACGAATCATTCTTTAATTACGACACTTATTAATACATTTTTGAATTGAATTGAACATAAAAATTTTCATTATTTTATTTTATACAAAGTGCTTGGCACTATATTAATTCATGAAACAACATTATGGACTATTTTTGAGGTTGTTGTTTGTAACGGGATTACGACAACTAGTTTTCTTCAAACCTTTCAAATTAATCCGACTTTTAGCGTGTTTCAGTTTTAATTTAAAAAATCTTGCTACTTCTTCTTCCGTTGCTTCATGAAATTTTGTGTTGCCAATTTTTTTAAAAAGTTTTAGCACATTTACATACACTCGAAATGGTATTTTTGGACTGTTAGTGGGTCCACCTTGCCAGCTACACAACGCAAAAAAATGTGGATCGAAAACATTGTCCCGAGCTTCGTGCAATCTGTTATTAAGATCGCCACGTGTATTAATGTCACTAAGCCATGTAGCAACACTCTCAAAATGATTTTCATCGTTCAGTCGCTCTTCAAAAGCATCTAATGCCTCCTTCGAAATGATTTTTTCAAAGGCTTCAAATGAACGCCGGCTACTTTTACCAGCACAAGTAGCTTCGCAAACCGATTCCACCATCACCTGCAACTCCATAATTTTTTTGCTCTGCTTTTTGATGACATCGTTCAAATCACGTTCGCGTAAGATTTGCGCCTGTTCGATTGCTGATATCTTCAACGATAGTTTCTCTAGCTCTGCTAATAGAATATCTTGCTTTTCGTTCATTTGTACCAGTAGTTTATACAAAACGGTGTCATCGTTATTGCCTTCGATTGACACTGATTGGGCACAATCTTGTGCAACATCTTCATTTGAACTACTTGCTTCAACCAATAGATCCTCGAATCCGTCCATGGGTAACACATCAATTTCTGTAAAACCATTTTCGGATTCCATTTTCAATATAGAAGCTGTAATAACAAATAAATTTTTGAGCTCGAGTAGGGTGATGCGTTGATTGCACTGTAAATCTTGCACTCGGTGTAAGCTTGCACTCTTTATGCGTGCTTTCCGCTTAGAATAGCAAACGATGAACGTGTAAGCTCTAGTGCACTTACCCTTCAGTGCAGTGAAATAGCAAAACTTAACAAATAAATTTTTGAGCTCGAGTAGGGTGATGCGTTGATTGCACTGTAAATCTTGCACTCGGTGTAAGCTTGCACTCTTTATGCGTGCTTTCCGCTTAGAATAGCAAACGATGAACGTGTAAGCTCTAGTGCACTTACCCTTCAGTGCAGTGAAATAGCAAAACTGTTCAAAGAATTCCATCAATTTTGCAGTAGACGAACGTCGTGGTCTCAACTCCTGGGCTGATGGTAAGTAAAACTCGCTTTATAAAAAAGATTTCCTCTCTTCCCTTTCCAGTACAGCACATGGACAACTTGACAATCTGCTATGGAAACGTTCGAAGCTGTACTGGTGTCGAGAGAAAAAAGCAGAGCCTGCTTGAAAGAAAAAAATGACATAGAATAAAGTGAAAAAAAAAAAAAACGGAACTATGAACTGTAATTTTTTTCATCAAGTAGCCCTTTTTTGACCTGTTTTTTTATTCATCTTCACTGTGAGCTTCTCACTATTCATCTTGATTCACTTCACAATCATTTGATAGCTCACTGCTGGCAATGGTCAATTTCTTCTTCACATTGACCTCGAATCGGACCACAACAAAAAATTGCCAGTTTTTAACCGTCTAAATGTCATTTGGGTAGCTTATTCGCGTTCTCAATTACATTATGCGCTGTTCTAATCGTGCGATTAGTGGCCCGTTTGGAACGATGGCGATTGAGGGTTTGTTTTTTGGTCGTCTTCTGCTCAGGTGAAGTTGAGATGATTTTAGATTATTTGTACATTAAAATATTATGGTTGTAGACTATTGGATAACGACTATTGGAAGAGTCTTGTGGCAGACTTCAGTTGTCTTTATTAATATCTTGACCGGATAAATCCTTTTTATAGAATGTATAAAACAAGATAAGAAGTCATACAATAAGTACACTAAGGGAGATCTTAAAAATCTTCAATTTTAAATAAGTAATGAATATTATGTCCGTAAAGCTAATAAACAATTTACAAGAATGAATTGGTTTTATTGAGAATAGTTCCCATTACCCCCAAAATTTTGAAAGCTTCTCCACCATTTAATGAATTCCCTTTGAGAGTCCACTGTGCAGAACGTCCTTATGTGTGAACCACCGTCCCCAAGAAAACCGATTAGATTTTTCCTCATACTCCACGACGGTTGGCAATGAGCACGCCGACGACTAGAAACGAACACCAGAGGACCAGCAGCTAGCTGGCCGGCTTTCCTTCTTCATACCAATTGCTCACCTCCTTCTCATCTCCCCTCACGCTCACTCACACAGTGTGCGCGCGAACTTTCGCCCGAATCGTCCCAGCATCCTAAGGAGCCACCGGTTTTCCACATGTTTCTTCGCTTCGGTCGTTCTCGCTTGCTCTTGCAGAAAGCAATCCTTCGAAACGAGCGCAAAAAAAATAGATATCTCCTTCCTTTTCGCTCATCAGCTTGTCACGCTCACTCGCTCTCTCTCTCACTCACTCGTAACGTCAGCCCCCACACACCGCACAATAATGATAATTAAATTTTAATTAAAAATTTATGTCATTTTAACAAGAAGCTTATTAAAAATTGAAGGGTTGAATTAAAATTTTCTAATTAATGGTATGCTCCCGCCGCCGCCGCCGCCGCTGCTTTTCCTCCCATCCCCTCCTACCCCCGCACCACCACCAACCTCCTCTTAATGGGGGAGAGAGAGCACGGAGCAGTGGGAGTGGGTTGTTGCAGCCATTTTTATCCTTTTTGGTGTACCGAATTTCTGCCGGGCTAATGGGATGTTGTTGATTGTTTTAGTCGATTTGGCACGTTACGAGAATGGCGTCGGCAGTATCATCGGCATCGATAGCTTATTCGCGTTCTCAATTACATTATGCGCTGTTCTAATCGTGCGATTAGTGGCCCGTTTGGAACGATAGCGATTGAGGGTTTGTTTTTTGGTCGTCTTCTGCTCAGGTGAAGTTGAGATGGTTTTAGATTATTTGTACATTAAAAACTTATGGTTGTAGACTATTGGATAACGACTATTGGAAGAGTCTTGTGGCAGACTTCAGTTGTCTTTATTAATATCTTGACCGGATCAATCCTTTTTATAGAATGTATAAAACGAGATAAGAGTCATACAATAAGTACACTAAGGGAGCTCTTAAAAATCTCCAATTTTAAATAAGTAATGAATATCCTGTCCGTAAAGCTAATAAACAATTTACAAGAATGAATTGGTTTTATTGAGAATAGTTCCCATTACCCCCAAAATTTTGAAAGCTTCTCCACCATTTAATGAATTCCCTTTGAGAGTCCACTGTGCAGAACGTCCTTATGTGTGAACCACCGTCCCCAAGAAAACCGATTAGATTTTTCCTCATACTCCACGACGGTTGGCAATTGCACGCCGACGACTAGAAACGAGCACCAGCAGCCAGCTAGCTGGCCGGGTTTCCTTCTTCATACCAATTGCTCACCTCCTTCTCATCTCCCCTCACGCTCACTCACACAGTGTGCGCGCGAACTTTCGCCCGAATCGTCCCAGCATCCTAAGGAGCCACCGGTTTTCCACATGTTTCTTCGCTTCGGTCGTTCTCGCTTGCTCTTGCAGAAAGCAATCCTTCGAAACGAGCGCAAAAAAAATAGATATCTCCTTCCTTTTCGCTCATCAGCTTGTCACGCTCACTCGCTCTCTCTCTCACTCACTCGTAACGTCAGCCCCCACACACCGCACAATAATGATAATTAAATTTTAATTAAAAATTTATGTCATTTTAACAAGAAGCTTATTAAAAATTGAAGGGTTGAATTAAAATTTTCTAATTAATGGTATGCTCCCGCCGCCGCCGCCGCCGCTGCTTTTCCTCCCATCCCCTCCTACCCCCGCACCACCACCAACCTCCTCTTAATGGGGGAGAGAGAGCACGGAGCAGTGGGAGTGGGTTGTTGCAGCCATTTTTATCCTTTTTGGTGTACCGAATTTCTGCCGGGCTAATGGGATGTTGTTGATTGAAATGGGATGCTGTTGGAGTGGGTGTAATGGGTTGGGAGTTGAAGGAGGTGATGTTCCTTCAGTGCCAGTTCAGGAGGTGGGGTGGGTGGATGGTATGGGAGAGGAGAAACAGAAGCAAAAGTTTCCTGCGCGCTCGTGTTACGCGCGTAATGAACGAGCGCCACGAACTTCTTTTTTTTGGTTGGTAATTTTGGATGGTGTCAAATGCGCTTTAGTTGAAACAGTGTGATAGAATGTTAGTTAAAGTGTTATTACAGCTATTGGTTTAAGGATATTAATGACAATTATTTCCAAAAACGAATACATAAATTTTAGATAGCTTAATAAAGTACTCTGATGTCTAAGGTGTCTGTAACTATTGAGCATTAGTTCTCTCAAAGTCTTTGTACTCTAAGGATATTCTAAAACACACAAACAAGCTCCTACTAAATACCTTCGAACCACACCGAAGCTCGTGGCCCGTGTTTTGAATCGAAGCAATTAAATTCTGTACAAACAAAATGTTGCAACTATTGGCACAACAGTCAGAGGATGCATCGAGTCCTCCCTAGGTGGATAGGACACCGGCGCCATCCTGTTCGAGTCCCTTGCATTTGGCCGTGTTTCAATCGGTGTTTCGATTTCGATCCTTCGAGCGTCAAAGGTCGCTCTACACACACACGCACGCAGCCCAGCGTCATCATCGGGGAAAACCCTTCCTTAGTTGGCAGGGGTTCCATGAGGTTTTGTAAATGACTGAACTTCTGTCTGGACTCTCTGGGCAGTAACAGAGGAGCTGGAAGCGTGTGAGACACGCTGTCTGTGCTTCCGATTTTCCCTCTTGTTTTCTTGTCCCTGGTGAGAGGGAGGGGGGGGGAGTTCCTGGGGTAAGGGTGAAAGCAACTCTAATCGCTTTCCAGTCGCGTTTTCCCGGCTGCACAGTTTTCCTTTTACGACCAACGGAAGAGAGAGAGAGAGAGAGAATGTGGAGGGAGGTGATGGAATGTTGACCGGTGTGGGGTGATTTTCCGGCCAGCAATCGAGAAACTCGGGGGGCAGAAGGATGAGGGAACGTCCTTTTCGGCTCAGGACCGTTCGAAGTTCGTTCATTACGGTGTGCCGGTGGAGAATTAGGATGCAAGGACGCAGACCGGCTTCTAATGGGGTGTGCTAAAGAGGGTGAGTTGTGTGAGTGAGAGTGAAAGAGAGAGCGAGCGACCGCGCGTAGAGGGAAGAGTGAGAGAATAGGAGTTAGGAAGGAAGGAAGTACCAGGAGGGTCGGTGTTCGAGTCGAAGAATGTTTTATTAATTTGAAGTAAGCGCGGTCTCTCTCTCTGTGCGTTTGAGTGTTTTCTGTATGTGTGTGTGTGTGTTTGTGTACGTATGTATGTGGCCACCAGGGAGAATGGTGGAACGGCAATGGAAGCTTCTTAGTGGCACAAAAAAAGGGTAGCACGAATCATTCCGGTGCAGCGTCAAGCAGTTTGGGTGGTGGTAATTGGGTGTTTGTAGACATTTCGGTGTTACCCAACCCATGCACCGCGGGTTCGAATTTCGATCGAATTTCTAACCAAGAATGTCGCTTCTAGGCGCGAACTTTTGTGCACCAACTATTAGCCGTTGAGGACATTGAGGGGGAATATGATCGATCGTTTGTGTTTTTTTGGTTATAATCTCCTTGGTAACAACAATTCAGCATAAAGCATGGTTTGTTTATGTGTGAAGCAAGATCAAGCGAAACCGAGAAACAACAACAAAAAGTCCACCAAGAACGAAGAAGCGGAAGAGGAAAGGTTGAAGGTGAAGGAGTTAGCGGACCATCTTAAATTTCCACGCGGTTTTTATTTAGTTTCCCTTTTTTTCTAACGTCAGAAGCACCACGAAACAACGAAACGCGCTAGACAGAGTGCAAGCACTCCCGTTTCGAGAGAAATCCGTGCTCCCGTCCATGCGAGAGAGCAGGCACAAACGATACTGTGGCTCTCACACGTCACGCACACTCTCCGGTTGTCGTTGGCAACGCGCCATACAAACCGTGAGAGTGTGTCTCGCACGGAGCGAATTTGGCCAGTCCGCTACGCATTTTCTTCTCACTCGTACGCTCAGTTCACTCGCAGCAACGGTCGTAGCAAGACGTGTCGGTCGTAGGTTCGTACGCGTGTTAGTTTCGTTTCCCCGGTACGCCAGTGCTAAGTATTGTTTGGCGTGTTCTTCAACTCCATCGTAGTAGGCCAGCCCGGTTTTCGAGTGTGTGTTTGTTTTTGCGTGTTTTGAGGTAAATCTAGATTGATTTTGACGCATAAAGATGAAAGTTGGTGACCGCTGGTACTTCACCAGAATATTGGCGAAAGAAATGTGTCTTTGAGTGTGCGTTGTGTTTAAGAGCCGTAATTAGAAAGCAAAAGTCCTTGTAACAGCAGCAGCAGCAGCAGACAAACCACGGCTGTTTGTGTGTGCGTGTGTTCTGTTGGAATGAAAGAGATAGAGAAAAAACAAAGGATGCTCCGGAATACTTGATTCGGTAGTGCTTATAAAATGGTTTTAGTTTTGTATTTTTGAAACCATTTTGACAGCCGTGTTTGTCCCTGCTGTGTGTGTGTGTACGTTGTGCGTTGTTTCGCCCTTTTCTGATTCATTTACACACACACAACAACAACAAAAAGACGGCAATCACGCAGAGTGATTAACGGTTCGAGCGAACGATGCTGACGATGATGATGAGTTGTGCGAACAAATCGACCGAAAACGGCTGTGCGAATGTGCTGTTTTGTGTCACTGTGTGTGTGTGTGTGTGTGTGTGTGTGTGTGTGTGTGTGTGTGCTAAAAAGGGAAAGAATGCGTCATCCGTCTCGCTTCTCAACCGTTCAACAAGGAGCAATCCTTCGTCCCTGCGTTGTCCATGTTGCGACTACAGATGTTGCCCCTAAAGTGTTGCTGTTTGTGTGTGTGTGTGTGTGGTGCGGTGGTTTGACAGTGCTGCACGACGAAGACGCCGTCGTTCGTTGTGAGTTTCGCGCGCTCCGGTTTTTCTCGCGAATATCTGTCTCTTGGTCGATCAAACTGGGAATTAAACGTGAAGAAGACGGTTTTTGGGAGAAACCACTCGCAAGAAGAGAAGAAAACCATCGCAATCGTCAAGAAGAGAGCAAGCAAACACAAACGCAACAACAAAAAAATGGCAAACGTGCTGCTGCACAATTTGTTATGTGCGCAAAAAAACGTTGAGTAGGAGCAGCGTTTTGTGTGTGTTTGTGGGGAAGGGGAGTGAAGAGGAAGGAAAGCCGGGTTGGGAAACGTTGGCTCGGGAACCGTGCATCAGAAGAAACGGGGAAGAAGGAGTGAAAAAACCAAAATGCTTTAATTAATTTAATTAAAATCCTCACTCATTACTGCTGCTGCCTGATGCTGCTGTTGCCTGATGCTGCTGTTGGTTGCCGGCTGTTTGTGATACGGATGCTGATCCTGTGTGTGTTGGTGTGTTTGTGTGCGTGTGTATGGCCGCATTCGCGTGTGTCTGCTATCTGTC